>JAGXCT010035936.1:0-87997 GCA_022495035.1 Philopotamus ludificatus | reverse complement strand
CGTTTGCCTTCATTCCTTGATCGAACAAAAATAGCATACAATGACGTAAGTGTGCATCTTATATTGTTGACCTTGACATCTTTCCCCCTTGGAAGGAAAAAAAAATATTTACAACCATAGCCTAAACGTAATAACAAAACTTACGTGTTTGCCTCAACACAAACTAACTGTGAACGAGCTCATCGAATAAATTTAGATAACTTTTCTGCCCCTCTAATAATAAAATCTCTTGAAATTATGGAAAAATTAAAATAAAAACGGATACTTTAACAAAGCAATCTTTATTTGGTATACTTTCAAAATTATAGTCGACATGTAATGATGATTTTATAAATTAACATTATTATAATAAATCTATACATGAACATACAATGATTTATTGCTATTAGACATACATATCAGGCGAGGGGTCCCTATAACATTTATTTAATTTTATCCGAAACGAAATAATTTCATCGGTCACCGGAAAACCAAAAAACATTTCAATATATCGAATACATCACATGCGAAAATTGTGAAAACATACGTAAATAAAAACGAGGCGATAACGGAATAATTATTAACTTCTAAGGGATCACAGAAAATGCTTAAAATAATACATCAATCGTTAAAAGCTAATTAATACAATCGAAATATTTATTATATTTAAAAAAAATCAACAATTCAACGAATATTTCTCTTATTTAACACGTAAGAATTATTGTATTCAATAGATGAAACGCCATCTCAGACTTGTTAATAACAATTTATAATTGTTTCATCCAACGCTCAAAACATTAAAACGGATATGACAAATTCGCAATTTATTAATGACGCAACGGGCGTCGCATCAAATATAATTTTTTAGCTTCATAAATTTTAACAAACATATTACGTTAGCATCAATCATCAAAATGTATCGATAAATGAGCCGCTATTTTTGAAAGCCAGCTTTCGTTGTTTGATTATATTAAAGTCATCGTCGACGCTCTCAAAAATAAAAGCTTATTTAACAAAAGTATTAGTTTTTGCTAATCGAGTCTAACATAAATAACATGATACACACTCCATAGTGATACTTTATAGATACGTTTAGAATTTATACATCTTTGTGAAAATAGACTGAATATATTCTTCTAGGAAAAATAATTTAGATATGACAAAACTAATATATATATACAGATTGATTCATACCTAAACCACAATTCTATACCGGGAGGTATGTCAATAATATTAGTGTTTTTACATATTTCTACATTCAAACTAGTGACCGTGCCACTAAAAATAACACAGAATATTGAATTATATACAATTTACATACTTTTTTTCACTAAATTGATATGGAATGATTTATTCGACGTAACATGTTGATTCAAAATAAATAATATATATATACAACGAGACTATATTTTCCATGGAATGCAATATGGAACGGTGCAAGCTTCCAATTCCTCATCGTAGAGCGACGGCAATGACAATCTACCATGTCAGCGTCTCCTCGGCGGACTGCCTGAAATTTCGTTGGAAGATTGCGACGATTGCCTGGACAGAGATCCCGGCCCGCCTCTTTGTCTTTGAGGAATTACAAATTCAGTCGTCCTCTGCGGTGTCACAAATTGATTCGGTACCGCATATGGACCGGATATAGAGCCTTGCCGTTGTCCGAGCCGTCTCGGTGGACTCTGTTGCAATGCCGAACCTACGGACGTCTGATGTTGGATCGGTATCGGACTCGATTGACCTGATGGAACTTGCTGCGATGATTTTGGCGTTGTACTTCTGAAACAATTAAAACTAGTTACATAAATTTAATTGAATTTTAATATTAGAGGAAAAGAAATCGCATATTTTATAAACTATTGTTCGAGTTATAAAAGCATAGCTAAGTTTTTTTTGCTTAAAACTATTGTATAACATTATTTATGAATAATTAAATATATATAATTGTTAAAGGAAAAATGTCGAAACAAGAAATTGACGAAGGACACTTCAGACATTGATCCCCAGTCAAGTCGGATCCTGGATTAACCATCGAATAATTATCGCAGAGACCCAAATAGTAGATCTTTGACAGAAAACTGCCTCTAGAAAAATATGGGAGAGATACCAAGGAAGCGATAAGAAGAGGGATATAATAAACAAAGACCTCCAACATCTTCCCCCAGCTCGGTTGAAATCAAGAAAACAAAGTGAAGACTGCCTACTGAGAAGGCTTAACGAAGATATCCTCCCCCTAAATAAAAATGATGAACATGCTGAAGCATGGCTGGAAAAAACGACATTAATATCTGAACGGGACAAAAGACAAAGATGGTCGCCACACCATGGCCACAAAAGGATAACCTCCCGAATTACCAAGAACCAATACGCTCACCGCTCCGGCCTTTTAAAAGCCGGTAGGAAACACATCTTAGTGTCTCTCTCATCATCTAGCGAATGGTCCTTTTTGACCTCCCCGTGGTGCTAGAGGTGAGTAGGAGAAACGGGACCAGTGGGGACGTCCCCTAGAGCAGACCGCGCTCCGGGAAGCACCCGCGAGTCAGCTTGCCAGGCAGGTCACTACGATTTCTAAAGTGGTGTATCCTTCAGGTCCCAGGCCGTAGTGGCAACGAGGAAACTCATTCGGATGGAAGCAATGCCACATCCAGTGGCTGTTTTAGACTATCGCTAAGGCTTGCACTGTTAGTCTGCCGGTCCAAAGGAGGGCTATAATGGATTCAACCCGTACCAGGATTACGTAGCCAACAAAGCTGTTCTTGGTGTACTCCGAAACGACGAAGGCAACTTTACAACGACGAGCACATGAAGAATGGCAAAGTAAAAGCCATACGATATCATCATCATCATAGTTTTTGCACCATTTAATTCCGTGATGAATATATTCTTTGCTGTTTGCGTGCTTTGACATTTTACCCTCAATAATAAAATAAAATTTATGACACGAAAACTAAAGCTGACAAAAAATAAAAAGGGGTTTATTTCACCACATTTGGAAAAAAAATGACTCGAACGACAGTGTATGAAAACATGAATTTCTTTCCGTAAAACTTATTAAAAAATATTGGTTAGAATACTGACCTAAATTCTTGTGAATCGGGCATTGTATTATGTCGGCCTATACCGACGGGTGCAGGAGGACGTCGTGGCGGTATAGCCGGAGGGGTTCCTTGACTCATTTGCCTCGTGGTAACGTTCTGTCGTACATTATTTTCAGAATCAGCTGATTGCCGGTTAGAATGCGGACCGTGTTGTGAATTCTGTCTCGGCGGAATCAACGGCGGTGGAGGATGACGAGGAGGAGGAAGATTTTCACTGTAGCTCGTTGCTTCGTTTCTCGGTGAGTTTTGACGCAAATTATCGTTTTCATTTTGAGGCGCATTAGGCGATTTTGCGATTTTAGCTGATGGAGGCGGATCTCTTTTCGATGCATTTTTTGCTACCGGACTCGAAGTGACTGACGGTGCAGTTGATTGAATATTTTTATTGTCGTCCACATCTGAATCGTGTTGTTCAGCAGGTCCTCGTGCGGCCTGCTGTAAAATTTGCTTCTTTTGTTCTTGTCCCGCGGCCAAATAAGAAAATACGCATAAAACTGCATAGCATATTTGATCAGCCTAAAAATAATCATATATATATATTAATAAAAATATTATTTTTTCCTTTTTATACTGAAATATATGTAACGAGAACACATTACTTGCCTTTTAAAATAATTTATGGGTTATAAAATTAATTGAATATATAATTTCTACAGGATAGGTTAAAAAAAATAGGTAGACTATGCACTAATAAATGAATCGAGATAATTCAATACAACGTCTATAACTCTAGATAACTAAACATTTGTATAAGCATGAAACTAACGTACCATAAATATGGCATAACCTACACAAAATATCTATGTAGGTAGTTTGGTGTGTTGGAATTAATTAATTTAATGCCATCTATCCTCCAGTTGAATACATAATTATAAACAAATAATATTAATTACAATCCAACTGAAATAATATTAAAAATTAACCAGTGTCATGGTTTGACACTGGGGGGAATATTAGTGTGAGAGACTCATACTCCTGCATCTTTAGAATCTTTATCGAATATTTAAATGGATGAATGGCGCTTTAGAATCATTCTGTTATGCATTCCATCCATCGTAGGCAAATAGATAAATAAACAATGATTTCAATTTAGTTATCTAAAGTTAACAACGATATGAATCAATTTATTACAAATAAATAATTAAATAACAGATAAATAAAACAAATACGGATGCTTACAATAAACACAAATTCACAAGCAGGAAACAAACAAAACGCTCTTGAAATAACGATTTAATCACGGAAAAATATTTCCGCGAGTATATCTATGTTCAAATGATACGTTTCTGCAATAGAAAAGTATCGATGGAGACACTTAGTGATTTCTTTACCCTATAAAACATGCAAAGCAAACGTAAAACACAAAAAAATCAGGAGACGTAATAAAACATTTATATTCTACTGCATCTAAATAGAAATATATCGACATCACGTACCATCGACGATTTGTATTTTCTTTGCACGACCTGTCGTGTCTTTGGATCTGAAAAATTCAACGGAACATTAATACAATTATTCGTTTCATTCGCTCGCCGCGTACTCATATCGATTGATAAAATTGTGATTTAAATTCTGGGTATCTTACTAAATTCTTCTAATATGAATATTCCTCCTTTCTGCGTAAAACATTTTCGTATATGATCCAATCGTACGAAAAACTGTAAGAAAATATCGATACATTAATGTCAGCGTTGCAAATGCGTTGAATGATTCGTCTAAAATGTGTGAAACTAAGTTCTCGAAGCAAAATGATATTTCATAATAATTCACGTGAATGAACCTTCCGTTCTTTGACGTCGATCGACAAAAATAAATGGCATGCTGTATTGAGTGCCGCTACTATCTGATATCATCTGTGTGTATATATAGAAATATATATGTAAAATAATGGTGTAATGGAAGTGTTTATTTTCATTCCTATATTGTTTAATTAGATTAATTTATTATCTTGCAACAGCCACTCTCGCTAAAAACTTTCAGTTCCTATAAGCCAAGCAACAAAGCAAAATATAGGCTGTGACATGCAAGTGGAACGTGAAGGAACAAATGTTTGAATGAGATAATAAAATAAAATAGTTGGTAGGCAGCCGAGCAAATTCAGATGCAACAGTCATCAGCCAGCGAGACCACGGCTTACTCCGCTCAGCCAGAGTTGCGCCATGAAACTTAAGAGATGGTCTGCTCTATAATGTTATGTATAACCTTACACTAAGAAATGTTTGGAGCGATTAACTAAATACCATGTAATCATAGACATGTTGCTCTCTAAATCGACACATGACACCAATAATACTAATCAAAAACAGAAACGGTGAATAAATAATCGAGAACAAGTACACTTTAAATGCGCAAGAATGGGGGGGTGATGCACAGGAAAATAGGCTGCAGCACCTGACGGGGGCAGTGCTCCCGCCGCGGTATCGTCTGCCAACGGCACTAGTTAGTGGCATGCGTCCTTCTATTTCGCCGCATAATATATTTAGACGGTTGTCAAACTCATGAACAGTGATTCACATATACAGATATATGATACATTGGTCAATTAATCAATAAACACCGCTAATACGACTCATTTTTTTTTTTATTAAATAAGAATTAAAAGAAATAAAAAGAAAAAGAATAATTTTGTGAGGGTTAATTGCAAGAAAATGACAACTAAAAGGATGCTAAAAAGATCAAATGGATCATAAGCCTCAAAACTACAGGAAAAGCCCTCTACTCTAATACAGTCAGTTGCTAAATATATGTCTATATATATATATGTATTATAAGACAGGTTGGTCTAACGACGTGATAAAGTGACAGTGTGTGTAGCGGACAGACATGAGAACGAACGAGAATCACTCTGTACCTCGAAATCCTGTAGGTCAGCAGCGGACCATGATGAATCCAGACAAACGTAAAAAAAACAAAAACAACACATTAGTTACTGCGTATTTATTTGCAGATCTTATAGTGTAGGGTTGCCTGACTTACGTGTAACGTAAAAAAAAAATATATACCGCATTGAGATCGTTACCTACGTATTATGTGCAATACTCAAGGACCATCTCAAAAGTTCCTAAGCTACTGGCGGAGCTTTTCCATTTAGATTTATTATAATAATAATAATAATAAATAAAAAAAAACAACAACATGAATAAATGAAAAAGCTCAATCCGACATGGTTTTCCGCAAAAACTGATCAAATTAATTTCATCGACAATAATAATAATAAGGTTATAGCGTTTCAAAACAAAAATATATCAAAATATGATGATAATAATTATACTTTTTTAATCAAAAGATCATTCAATGTAATAATTGTTACTTAGCGGATATAGAAGAATATAGAAGGCCAACAGATAGCAGCATGCAAAACACTGAAACCAGGAAATAAATATTTCGTGGTAAAAATCCGTCGTGTGTATGCAAATCTTAAGATTATAAAAATATATGAAATGGAATTGTAATCTAAGCCATGTAATAAAAAAAGTAAAATAATATCAAACTTACGACCAAAATGATGTTTGATAGAGATAAAATCAAAATTCAAAAAACAAACAGGTGATTACAAAGGTTGCAAGCAAAATGCGAGCAGGGATTTAGTTTAAAAAATTGTTAAGACAAAAAAAATAGTTACAATGCATCACAATAACCATTGTATAACATAATAATCTCTGAATTGTTGAAATTGGGAATTTTTGAGTGGTCCTTGCAAAGAATGTTTGAAATTTAACACTTTCAATTCTTCCAGTACGTATGTCAACCATTTTTTTTTTCAGCAATGAAACCAATTATGTGTAAAGCTTATGTTAATTTCATTGGCATTGTGTGATTTCAATTATGACATAACAACGTTGAGCGTGATCGCGAATAAATTGATCCGATCACAATACCTCCCGTTTACTGATATTCTTCAACAACAAAAAAATGCGATCTATGTGTAAAAACCAATGATGAGTGATACTACGATTATCTGATGAATATATTATTGTATATTTTGACATACTCATCTATTCAGTAAACCTATAAATAAACGACGAAGAATTATTCGGATAATAACGTTACGTAATCATAAGATACATTGTTTTAAATTTAATAATTAATATTATAGCGAATCGATTGATAAAATCTTATCAAAGACGTTAATATGAGCTGTATAATCTTATGTAAATAACCAAATTTCAATCCACCATGAAGCGTCCTGTTGAAAACTTCTTAAGCGATTGCAGGGCAATAAGCTTAATTTAAATATAATGCTTAGATAATATCGAATTTAGATTATTTTTATAATATTCATAAAGAAAAATGTATATTTTATTCAATGTGCTCGAATTGTAAATATTTCACAAAAGCGACAAATAAATTACGATATGAAAATTATATACAAAATATCCCAGACTCTAATTTTCTACATAGCGTGAATATCGAACGAAAAACTTATCCTGTGACACGTCTTCCAATAAAATAGATGTATAATTTGTGTAATACGCTAAACATTACATTTCTGAACAATTAAATCGCTAGCATCACCACAAAAAACTAAATCGTATCACTGACTAATGCATTTCGTTTGTGAAACATCTTCAATCGACACTAAAAGAATATCATGTATGTATATAATCCACATAACTGTTGTAACAAAACTAATATCGTAAAATTTCATCATATAAAGAAGAAAGAAGCAAATAGAATAAATACTGAATATATTCGTAAAATGCACAAATGCTAAAAGAGAAGGTTGAACGTGAAGCAATAGTTTCTGTAATCGTACCTTGCTGTGCTGAAATAGTAAACCAACCCCCTCCATACACACTTGTATCAAACCACCCTCGCCGGTGGTACAGTCTTGTATCGGAAATTCACCACCCAATTCGGCGCCAACTCCGCCGCCGCCTCCTCGTTCCATCGCCTCTTTAATACAATAATATAGAGCCTTGCACTGTAAAACGCATCATTGCATTATTAACATTGATTAATCGATCGTCATCATTAAAAACGACAAATCACCTTCTTCGTGTAATATTTATGAAGCTGCGTTTGTCCGCCGTTTCGCCTCCACAAACATAAAACTTTTATTTTCGGACTATATGTCATATTGACTAACCGTTCGTACCACCACCGTTCCACGATCGAACCTATCGACAAAATATTTTTATGCGTTAGGTTAAGTTAGGTAAGTAATTACAAGAGTGAAGCGATACCTTGTGTTGTTCGTAAAACAATTCCATCGTCTCTAACTTCCATAAATCGCAGCTCACCGGTCGCATCGGTTCCTTGATGCACTGTAAACGATTGACGATGCAATAATCGTGATCCTAATGGCTTCAAATCAATATCGTTCCCGTGCTGAATAAATAAATTATCATATCAATCGTTCGTACATTTAAGTATATAAATCAAATAAGGATAACTTACGAGATTGCCGATTTGATCGAGCAATTGATTGACCTCTTGACTATACACTAATCCGATGTGGCTCTTTGCTAACAAACGCCTCACTTTATTCCGGACGTGTCCAGGCTCACAACCGAGCATAACTAACGAAGCCGTCAGATTGTATAACGCCGTCGACAACAATCTATCCTCTTCGTGCTCTAAACGTTTTCTTTCGGTATCGCTCAAGCATTTATAACGCTCCA
Source organism: Philopotamus ludificatus (assembly GCA_022495035.1). Lineage (NCBI taxonomy): Eukaryota > Metazoa > Arthropoda > Insecta > Trichoptera > Philopotamidae > Philopotamus > Philopotamus ludificatus. The sequence continues at coordinate 79,296 of JAGXCT010035936.1, read as the reverse complement.
TCATTTCTCCGGGTCCCTGAACACACGATACAATTAATTCATGAACAATCGAACAATAATAATAACGCATACCTGATCCATTCCTATCATATCACGTTCTTGGCTCACGGCATCGAGGAATGCGTCTTCCCAAAACTGCATTTGATCCCATAACGTCGATCGCTCTTTACCTGAATATTATAAATTGGTATTAAATTCATATTAAATATAATTCGTTCGTACGTCTCATACCTATTAATCCTTGAAAGATATATGTTCTTCCGCTATCTGGCGATGGTGTCGGCGAGGTATTCACGATATGTCCGCCCGTATACCGAAATCCGGTGCTCAACGACGATTTAGACGACCACACACTCGACGTTCTTTGTTTAGACGTTTTAGGAAACTGTCAGAAAATAGCATATCGTTTTAAATATGTACATGCTTATTTCGAATGTTTAAAAAAAATATATAAAATAATAACTTTAAACATGTATAGAAAAGACAAGGCTCGACAAGGAGATAATATAAAATTAGCACAGGTATATATATATAATAATAATAATAAAAAAACACACATTTTTACTTACGTTATTTTGCACTTCGGTATCGGACACTGTCGATCTAAACGAGGCACGGTGTGTCGCAAACGCATTCGGGTGATTGGTCGTTATTGAGCCCGTCTCGGCCAGGGAGGATTCGGACCCGTGGAGAGTGCCCTAGCCCACAAATACATAACACTAGACAACACATTCTACTAGGAACCAATTAAATAAAACCATGCATAGGTAACGTAGGCAATGCAAAGCGTAAAATAACGGTCGAGAAATAACCGATCATTTTTATAAAGATCGTTTTATCGTAAGTTTCAATTTTATTCGCAAAAAAATGTTATTTATCGACCGTTGAAAAGTATTGGGAGTTTAACTCATTATTTTTTATAGTAATAATATATAGAGCCATCACTAAAAAAAGTATCGCAAAACAAAGTAAGTTATTCATTTAGAGTTTTTTCAATAAAACCCTAACAAACAAAAAACCTACTGATTGTCTGTGTAATAGTCTGCTCCCAAATCCCAAACATAGATTAAAATGTTCATAAGTGTTAGCCAATATTATGGCTTGTAGGTAACATGCATATTATTTCGATAATGTAAGTTAACCATGACAGATAGGTGCACGGAGAAAACTATGAATTCAGGGAATTCTTTTTAACACTGGCCATGGGGTATGGAAGAGGAAGAGATTTTATAAAAATATTTATATAGGTACTTTCGCACGTTGGAATTAATTAATTTAATGCCAGCTATCCTTCAGTGAATAATTAATTATAAACAAATAATATTAATTACAATCCAACTGAAATAATATTAAAATTAGTCAGTGTCATGGTTTGACACTGGGGCAAGAGAGAGAAACTCATTCCTTTTATATATGGGTGAATGGCAATTTTGAATCTTTCTGTTATGCCATCCATTCAGCATAGTCAAATAAATAAATATCCATGTAAAATTTTGTTCTAAAATCACTCAGTTAGTCGAGAAACAGCCTTCACTATTTATAACTTGAGAGAGAACTCCACGTTGGCGTTTACGGTTGTTTGCGCAAAAAAAAGTCCATCCGAACGATATAATTTTTAATTGAACGATAAAAATAACGGTTGGAAGCCCAAATAATCGATAAAATTCAATAAAAAATCTCTAAAATACACAATTATTATAATATATTATTTTTAAGAACAAAAAAAAGTTTAAGAACAACAAGTTATTAACTTGCAACACAAACTTTTCAGCATGTACCTTTGTAGACGCAGAATTGTCCGATGAAAAATACGTCAATTGACGTCATGTCCCATGCGATATCAAAAAATTACCGCAATTAACGTAGTGTCCGTAATTTATTTATTTATTGAATTTTATAAAATGCAATACTTTTTTGGCAATGACTATATTTATACTAATCATTGTATTATTATATACATAATGAAGCAACTTAAGATTTTATAAATAAATTTTACAGCACATAACTTTCTTTATTTTTTTAAGTAAAATTTAGTTAGAATGAAAAGCTCCTTTATAAACAGTTATTTTAACATTTTTATGGCTTAATATTGCGCCAATTGACCTAATACTTAATCTTCTCGACTAATTTGTGTCAAGACATAAAGCCATTTTTTTAAATGCACCTACACGATATAAATAACTTAATAAAAAATAATTATAACGCCATATTCTTCAAACGAATCAGATTTCTTCAATACCAAATTAAATTTATTTTAAAGTTGATTAGAAATCAGTTTCAAAATAATTCAAAGCATTGCATCGGTTAGGAAACACTACTAAGACTAGTCTACTCAAACTGTACAAATCACAAGACTACAGCAATGTTTCAAAAACACACTTCAACTAATACAATCGGCTTAATCGCACGTTGACAATACTTATACCTTCTTTGAAAATTAAATGCACCAGAATTAATTTTAATTGTCTATCACTTGATTTGACATAACGACGCACAAATACAATCCGATTATGCAAATCAAGTGATAGGATATACATCGTTTTAAATATCTGTACATGTTTACGGTAGCGGGCGATACTTACATCGGACTCGAACGACGTCAACTTGCTCAATAGCATATTCCTCTTTTGATTGAGCATATCTTTGAACATATCCGATGTGCTCTGAGCTTCTGGTGGTTCCATTTCTTGATCCGGAAATTTAAGCAGCGGAGGTTCTACATTTAAAAATAAGTTATTTACATATTATTTCATAAATATCAGATAGAGTATAAAAATACAACCTGCTTGAGAATTTTTTCTTGTCGACGGAGACGAAGAGGGGCTCATAGGCGAGCCTATATTTTCTTTACTGCCAAACGGACTAAAATTGCGAGGTATTTGCATCGTTGACATTTGACTTTCGCCGCTAGCCAAACCGGAATCCTCGACAGCTATAATTTCTTTCGTCCAATAATGAGTGTGAGCAATTTCGGTTAATTGAAAGACTGACGCCATTCCGCCGAGTCCGAAGTTAGTGAACGTCACTTCTAAACCGTGCACTATAGATAATAATACTTTGAGGATGCCTTTCCAGACGCTCTTCGGCAAACACTGAATAAAATAAACGTATTAATATTTTCCCGTCAAATTAAAATACATTGAATAATTTATTATGATACTAACGATGTCTTCGATGTGATCGTCGGGAGATATTTTTTTGTTTAACGTTCTATTCAGCTTGCTCAAAACCATATTTCTATAGGATTCGTCCTCCATTAATTTTTTCAGACGATTCAACTTCAACCAACCGACGCCTTCTCCCTCCAATACTTGCGTAATGACCTAAATACACGTCAATAATTAAATAACAGTAATATTTTATATATTTAATCATAACCGATACGCACATCGTTCAAAAATATTTGATTTTCTGTATTGGTATTCGTTCTTTCGTGTTGCGATCTATGTGTATCGTCTCTGTGAGATGCATTATTATGACGTATCAACGGTGATTTTTGTACTAAGCCCTTAGAACCTTGAGGAAATGGTCCGAATGAGTTGGCACTCCCTTGCGATTTCGCTTTGGCTGCAGATTGTTGAGTCTGACCCGGAGCCGATTTCGCCTGTTGCGTCTGTTGTGTCTGTTTCGTATTTTTTCCTAAATAATAAATATTCGGTTATTTATCATAGTAATTTAGGGCTTAATTATAATCATGTATACCTTTTCCGAACAAATCGCTGAATATACTCGACGTCGATGCTGCGATTCCGTTTAAATCCGAGCTTATATTTGAGAAGAAATCTCGATGAGTAGTACTTATAATATTAGTGGTTTGTACCGTAGTTTGAGTAGATTCCCGTCTACTACCCGGTGGACTTCCACTGCTACTCCAAGAGTCCGTCTAAAATAATTATGAATATTAATGCAAATAATTACATTTATAAAAATCATATTATAATAGATTTACTTTTAATAATCCCTTCTTTGCAGCTGCTTCTTTTGCTGTCTTCGTTAAGTCATCGAACGTTGTTTTGCCGACGTATGTCAGATCTTCAAACGTATTTTTGCTTACGCCTGCTGCTGTTTTGCTAGCTTCGAGAGCACTCTTCGACGCTACCTGTACGCTTTTTGATGCTTCTTCGGCTGCTTTTTTAGCTTGAACTGTCAACTATAAAATATATTGTTAATAACTTATCAACTAATCTATCTTCGCTAAAATGGTTATATAATTACTTTATCCATATGAGCAAGAAGACCGTCTTGGCTACCCTGTCTATTTACTAAATCTTTAGCCTGAGATGTGAATTGCTCTAATAATGAACCCTGTGATCCTTGACGAGTAACTCCGACACCTGGAGACGAACTTATACCGGGAGAACTAGGCCCGGTCTGATTATTTGAACCAAAAGAGCTGGTCCTCGCTAACATATTACTCACATTCGGTTGTTTCTAAAATAATATCAATCGTTTTAAAATAATCTTTAATATACATTCATTATTTATAAAAATGTATATATTAACCGGTGAAGCAGGTTTCGGTCCTCTGAATGATCCTCTTTGATTACGATTACTAGGCGTAGACCATTCCGAATCGCTGGCGCTTGCACTATCATGCTTCGGTGGTGATGATTGAGACTGAGCCTGTCCGCTTATAATCGTTTTAGTCGTTATCGTCGAATTCGAATCTGATTCATTTTCAAAACTTCCACTTCTCTCTTTTTGCTAAATATGTAAAATACAATTAATTAAAATAATACATTTGAAATAATTCACGTGATATGATGTTTACATTTTTAGCTACATCTTTTCTGAGCGGTACATTATCGTCCAATTCGTCTATGTCGTTTGTTTGGTTGTCGTCCGATGCGTCGCTTTTTTCGGAACTCGATGGAGTGGGACTCGGAGACCTCGAAGGATGTGGAGAATGAGCCGGTCCTTGACCAGTCGGATACAATAAACTCGACGGTGGATGATACACCTAGAATAATAACAAGTTTTAATCGATTTCATTGGATATATTATTTTATTAAAATTAATTTACAGTTTTCGGATCTAACGACGATGATAGAGTCATAGGTATCTGCGATTGTACAACTGCGCCGTAAACTTCCCCTAAACCGTGATGAGGTTGATTTCCGGCGAGAAAACCTACGATTATAATCATAAATTTAATCGTAATTCATTATTAAAATAGATTATTTTTAATATAATTCTTACTTGGTGAAACATCAGTCGAAACCATTTCCGATACGAAATCACTTAGAGACGAATACGATGAGCTCGTGCTCTCGGCGCCCTCAGAATCAGATCCACTTTCATCTGTAATATTTTATCGTTAATATTTTTTTATTATAAACAATCTGAAATCAATTAAAAATAAAACCTGTAGGTTGATGTTCGTGTCTTTGCAAACACCTCAACGCTCCGTTCAACGAGCTGCCGTCGTCCCAAACAGGAAAACGTATCGGATCGAGAGTGTTAGCGAACCATTTCGGTTTATCTCCGATTTGATGAGGATCAAATACTCCGGTGTGTACTCGTAAAAATGCAACGTTACTTGGCGTTAGCGACCACTCAGCCAAAAATTCGACAGCCTATACATAAAACGTACATTTAATTAAACATAATCGACGGATATTATATGCGATAAAAATTATAAAATATAAACCTGAGTTCTAGCGAATTTATTTAAAAAATTGGATGTACGAGGTCTTGATCGAAGAAAACTGTTGATTTGAAATGCAACAACGGGTCTTGGATATAGACGCAGCGTGCGGGTGTGCTCGGTGAAATTGGCCAATAAATTTTGAGAATTAAAGAACCGCACCTAAAAAATCGTAGTATTCAAGTTACGTGTTAATTTTTATTATTAATTGTTTAAAGTTGTTTTACCATAGCAACTCTCGTAGCTACATCAACTGAGTCGACGTCGTTTCCGTATATCAATGGATTGAATCCGGAAAAACCTTGACCCGGTCCGGATATCGAAGGTCTGCCGCTGCTACTGCCGGATGATCCCGATATCGATTGTCTATGAGTGACACCAGCGGATCCCGGAATCGGAGATTTGAGTTCTTGACTCGGCGGCTGTGGAGACTGTCGATGCGATGGAGACGAGCTTGCAGAATCCGATGCGTGATGTCTACTATTTTGTACCCTAGAGTCAAGAAAAATTAAAATTTACAATACAATTTTATTCTGCAATACCTCTTAAGCAAATTGAAAATTTATTTTTTGCACTTACATAAGTGTTGCTCCGCCGAGACTATCTCTTCGAGAAGGTAATAGGGACGCGGATTTTCCAACGTTAGCCTGAGTGGCTCCGTTTCCCGTTAACATACTACTCAGTGCCTATAACCATATCGGAATCTTAAAATTTATTCAATAATACATAAGTTTATTCTATTAAATTATATTTTTTCTATAAATAAGGATAATTTAAAGAATCATGCAATAGAATATAGAACACGCACACAAGAGTTTTAAGATTTTTATTAATATTTCTTAGAAATTCATAGCAATTCCCCCGTAATAACAGACTTAATAAGACATTTTAATTAAATCAAAAAACAATAAGCATTTTTTGTGATAAGTATTAGAAAAAATGTGTGTTTAACCCTTTAACGGCAAGAGAAATTTACTTAATTATGTATGCGAATAAAATTGCAAATGCAAAAATGTAGATGGATGCCGGATTTATTAACAAAACGTATAGGTTCTAAATATTCCCATGAACCCATTTTTATCCAAATAATTTTTACACAAAGCTTCCAACATAGTGTATTCATTGAGTTGACAGTTGTCACGCCGGGATGACGATAGCGTTAAAGGGTTAAATGCTTAATATAAATAATTCATAGGCGGTATATGTGTACATTTCATTATTCTTAATTATTTACGAATTCTTTTTCATTAGATTTTCGCGCATATCATTTATTAAAAAAAAAGTCAAATTTGACATGTCCAATACAATCAAAATGTAAAAAAATAATAAATAAAAAAACTAAATTTGTATTGTATATAAAGATAATTACTGTAGAGCCAACCTGGTCCATTAGTTGCATCGCCTTGTTATAAAAAGAAAATAATATATTATATTAAAAAAATCAGTGTTGCATCAGAGCATTATGAAAGTGCCATTTTATTTTAATTATTGATATATTAAATTGATACAAAACTCCCTTATTTATTTAAATATAACATTGAACAGATTCCCGTTTGATTGTATTACTTACCTTCCAATGAAAACGAATAGAAATAACATGATCACATATATAAAATCAACGTAGACACAGTTTAAGGACATGCAAAAATTAACAAATCATCCGACCACTTTGATTATATTATAGAATTAAGAAGACATTCAGACGAAACGTGTAAAAGCATAGATCACATGAAACAGTATAACGATATAAATTAAAAATATGTCAGTCGAGCTTGGTCGCTGCCGTCGATAGCTCACCTGCTTCAAATGATTTTTCAAAATCGTACCCTCCGGCTCTGGTAGATTCGGTAAATCTTGATCGTTGCCTGTCGGCGGAGTCAATTTATTTGAATCCAAATCTATCAGCCATATATCGTCGGGCAATCTAAAATAAAAATATATTACATAATATGATCGTTTATACGACGTAAGCCGTGATTAACGATGCTGACCTAAAGTTCTTTTTCAGCATTAGAAAACTAGCCGGTATTCCTATGACGAAAGGTGTCGGAGCTAATAAAAGTTGTTCGGCGCAGCTCATACACGTCGGCAACAACGGTATGACCGGAAACATGTACTCCAACGGATAAATCATTGTCACAAACGCCATGACTGACATCGATAAGGCATTATAGTCACGAGATTGCAAAACAAGTTTATTTTCTAATAATATTAATGTGAGCACTTTTAAACACGTCTCGACTCCTGAAAAATAATACATATAATTACGAATCATTCTTAATATATAGTCATTTACGGTCTTGTTACCTAGCAATTCGAGCGGCAGATGAAGAGGAAAATCTACTAGCGTAAATCTTGTATGATCGGGAAGTGCGAACGTTAACGGATCGTGAACTGTAGGAGATAATACTTCAATTTCTATTCTCGTTTTGCCGGGAATCGGAACGGGAGCGGATAACAATCGCAATATCCACGTTTCAATCTCTTTAACGTCATGTATGACTATACTAGGTGTGTTATCGTACGCTTGACCGGTCAATACCGACCAAACCGTATCTCTGCACAATTAAAAAAATATATATTTGCATTACTTTGTGTATATATCATTTTAAAAATACTGTATTTATGTATACCTGCCCGTTTGCCGTGATGCACCCACTCTCCGAGGACTGGAAGACTCATTGCAGGCATCGATTAATTTTTTCAGGATAAAAAGGCACTCACGAAATATTGAAAAAAATGGATGATGCGATAAAAGGCAAAGTGATGTCAACGAATGATTGCGTACTCTCTGTAAATATTATAATATTATCGTTATTTAATAATTATAAATATTTTTATACAGTAACGGTCATTGAAATCCATAATGTAAACATTTATTTTCATTATTTGCAGGAAAAATACTTAAAAATAAGATTAGAAGAAAAAAAATATTTAGTGGTCCCTCCTTTATTTTTTATAACTGCTTGAATCTGGGCCGGCATTGAATCCACTAAGATCTTTATTATTTCGGCCCTCATCTCTTCATACTAGACCTTTGTTATTCATGTTATTAGTGATTTTAGTTCTCTGTTGACTTTTGTTTTCATGATTGCCATAAATTTTCAATGGGGTGTAAATCAGAACTAAACCTGGTCATGACAATGTTGAAATACCAAATTTTTATATTAAATCTTTGACCGGTGAAAATAAGAAAGAGAAATGTTAGATATTTTTTCCCTAAATTAAAGTAAATGGTTAAACAAAAAAAATGCTTTTCAGCCCGATGGCATAGTGCAGAATCGTCCCTTCTGCATTGACGGTTCCATTGATGAACATTAAATCTCCAACTTCATAGTAAGAAAAGCATCCTAAAATCATTTTTCCTGCTGGATGTTTCGAAATGGGCCTGATACATTTTTTGTTAAACTTTCTCCCGTTTTCTTTCTCTCATACTGAATGTCATCCGAGCCAAACAAGTTAAATTTGCTTACATCCTAGAAGACAATTTTCCTCCAGTCCTCTTTAGTCCAGGTCCAGTAAACTTTTGCCCTGTTAAGGGGACGCGACAGTAGTACCAAAAAGGTATCCCACCGCTGCCACCAAAAGTTAGGGGGCGTGACAGTAGTACCAAAAGGTAACCCACCGCCAAGCCACCAATGCTGCGACTTTAATAGTAGTACTCAAAAGGTAACTCCATCGCTGCCACTAATGTTAAGGCACCCGGTTCACAGACAAGGTACACGCATCACATGGGTAAAACATTTGATCGTCTGCAGTTGACGATTGCTTCGAAGATCGAGATCAAAGTGAAAACACGCTTTGTTTTGTTGATGATGTTTATTGAAGTAATTCCCTGTGGTGCTGCCAGTTCGATGATAGGTGTGATGGTGCTAACCCAGAGACGGATCTCCGGTAATACGAGATACATGACAGAGACGTATCTCCGGTACGAGATGATGATAAAGATCCCAGAGACGTATCTCTGATACAAGAGAAATCACGGAAATGTGACTGCCATGACGGCGTGAGCGAATGTGAGTGGATTTCAGTGGTCAGATTAAGTGGTGATTTTGCCATAAAATTATCTTCCCTGAATCTTCTCCGTACCGTTTCGACATTGACTTTAGTTCGTCCACCTCCGATGAACTCTGTTCTTATATCCACTGCAGTTTTAAATCGGTTGGTTGAGCAGAACCTTTTTAAAAGACGATCTTCTGGAACGGTTGTCTTCCACTTTAGTTCAGTTCCAGTTTTGCGCTCTACAAACCCAGTTTTTTTGGACTATCTTTATAAATTGAATCACTATAGAAGATTGACTAAACCCCACCAATACTGCAATTTCACGGGTACTTCTATTTATTTACCTTATATAATAAGCTCGTAATTTTTGTTTCGCCATGTAAGTTCATTTTCTTCATATTGAATGTTCTCTTTTATTTTTAACTATTTCCAACAATATATCATAATATACAAAAACTTCTGGTAAAGCAGTAAATAAAAACGGCGCATTATATAAAAAAAAATCATAGCCCCTCTCTCTCTGATCATGAATTTTACTTGAAAACTAAGAAATGAAGCGGATTTCAATGACTGTAAATAATAATTACCGACCTGTCGTTTTCGAGACGCTCGAGGACTAGGCGAATGACTCCCTCCGCTCTCCGAATCCGGTGCTGGTGTTACTCCCAAACGAGGAGCGTTTATTGCTAAAGGTACTGAAGCATCGGATCCTCTACGTCCGGTACCGCTCAAACATTCTCTGTCCGAATCACTAGGAACAACATTGCTACTCCTATAATCACTAAAACGAAATAGTTATTTTAAATTAAGCTATAGATTATACCGCATATTTAATTTTTATTTATACCTCGAGAATGCAGAGTCCGAACTCTTCTCCATACTCTTGCGCCATGATTCTCTTCTGAATGTGCTTGACCGATCATTCTTATTTACACCTAATCCAATATTTAAACCTGATTTCTCTATGGGTCGATAAAAATTAACGCATATGCCATATCTTGTCTTTCCTATTTTAATAAATCAATATTATATTAACAACGAATTTAATATTTGAATAAATAATTGCGTGAATTATTACCGGAATCCTTGTCAGTGAGCGTAAAAACGAACGATGTCGCTTCTCTCAATGCTGTTCTCTTCGGACCCACTGACATACATCCTTCAGGTTGACAAAAATATACCATATCAAGCGGAAGTGCAAAATCACTATGATCGGTCGGTGGATATCTCCGTAATAATTCAGGAGCCTATTCGAAAAAATGTCAATATACAATAACGAATCGATTAAAATTCAATATTTTTAATGAGTGCCGATGCTCACTTGTACTGGTGGTGTTGAATTTGTTTTCACTATGCCTGGTGAAAATTTGGCTCCGACGATCGCCAAATAATCCACCAGCCGCGGACATAAGAACTGTTTTTGTATATCCATTATTGCTAAATTTGTTTTTATACCTTACAATATATTCTATTGGTGTAAATGAGTTTGAGTTCGGCCATGTCACCGTTCTAATATCCATGTGTGAGATCGTTGCATAATTCTACAGTTTGGCAATCCTTTATACGAATTTTTCACAAACAATTCAAACCCATCGCCGAGCTGTTTGACCATTTTCTCGCCATCTAGAATCTGATGAGAATATAAAATTATTTATTTAATTATATATCACCATAATCAGTTAATAAGTCACAATTTAATTATTAATTACATATAAAAATAAATTCATCTCATAGCATTGAATATTGATGAGCGCTTTCCAAAGATTTATATTCATATTTAATGTTATTATTTACGAAAAAATCGATTTGGATCAATAAAATGTTCAATGACACTACTGTCAACCGTTCAAATATTTTTTCAATAAATGTTGCCAGTTAAAAAAAAATATATAAATGAATTTATCCTGATATTAATTAATTTGCGCATTTGAATTAATAACGCTTGATAAAATTAATTGAATCCAACGATGTAATGAATTCAGTATATGTATTCCAGGAATTTCGAGAAAACGTGGAATATTCGCGTAGATTAAATTCTATGTCGCAACGGATTAAACCAATTGAGGTGCTGGAATTAATTGAAGATAATTTCGAGAATATCGACTTTGCGTTTACTTCATAATTGTTAATCAAACTTTTCTCCGCTTTCGATAATCAATATCGGATAACCATTATTTTGTATTGTGTGTATTTCCCCAAATGAGAACGTATTCACTCTCGCAAAACCTATAGCTATTTCTGTGTTCTCGCGTCATGTCGATAAACTCAATATTTGAAAAAATATATATCGAGTGTTTTCCCACATTCGACCTTCATAAATAACACTGAGAAAATTAATTGGCTAGGAAGATGATGGCTATCTGTCGCCAAACCCTTGAGTCTGGGTGTGTCCTTGGCCGAAGTGCGTCACGAACCCAAAGAGCCACGAGCTCGGGATCAATAAGGGGACGCTAGGGGGGCCTACCCACAGAACAACGTGCCCCCTCTGGAATAACCTTTACCTTTATAAAAAAAAAAATGTCAAATCAAACGAGAAGTTAATCCGAAACAAACACAGAATCGTCACGTATTAAAAACACGAAAGGTTTAATATAAAAAATTTTTTTTTTTTTTATTTTTTATTATAACGTAAATATTTTCCATACTACGTCTATTTGTAGTTAAACGAGGTGAAGGTTTAGTATCGCCCACTTGTTTTTCACTACGTGCAGACTCCCCATTCTATTTTTACTATACTTTCACCTTATTTATTTGTTCGGAATTAATCTCGAATAATAATGTCAACTCCTCTGTTAATGTCAAATTCTCTCAACGAATTATACACCGACTTAATTGGGAAACCTTTCATGTTAAAATTTTACATTTCATCCATTTTAATAATCCCAACTGGAATAACATTATGATGTCGACAGACGGTGTTAGTACTTTCATGCGATTCTCCTTAAATCGCATAATTTATCTTATAACGATACCATTTTCCTTAAAATTATTTTAAGACCCGGACTTTCTCTCTAAATAAATAATATAATACCGACCCACGTTATTATTTAAATTTTAATGTATTTTCTTTCATTTTTCAGAAATAAATGAAGGTTATTTAACCTTTAGCTGTTTTTTTAGCTATACTTATTACCATAGAAATTAAATTTATAATTTCCGTTTAATTAATTTTATTGGGTATATTTGTTTCTCTCTCTTGTTTATTTTAATACTTCATCTTCGTTAATGAATTTTACGTTACTTTTTATTCGGTTATCAGCTTGCAATTCTTGCACAAACATCAATTGACGATTTATCTCGATTGATATTTATGAAATCAAGAAAAATGGCGAAAATTTATATATGAAAGTCAGAAGTCAAAGAACCAAATGCTTCAGAAAATCGCATTATAATAATAGCATAACATTTTTGTTTTTTGTTATATGTATTTTTAACTTTATCGATAGTGGATCTCCAACTTAACCGATCTGGCGAATCGAATCTCGAAAACAGCCGAGTCGTCCGAAGGGGGTCTATTTTAGATCCCAAATATGTCAAGTCTTCATCAATATCTTGACATTTTTATAAAAAAAAATGGATGATTCCAAGAAATAAAATAGTTATTCATGATATGCTTCATAATTTCGTCAATATTTTGGATTTTTTAACTAATCAATATGATGCGTAAATGATGCGCACATTCGGAGATGTCTCGCCGCCGACTAAGTACACGCCGAGTTCTCTCTTTTCGTTTCATTAGTACGTTTCACTCGCACTTGGCATATAGTACCGGATGTGAGCGAGAAAAAACATCGCGCCCATGGCAACAGAAGCGAATATTGTTGTTTTTATTTATTTTTTCGCAATTGCGCACAATAAAGAGCAATGATTATTGATAATATTTACTCTTTAGACAAATACAAAAAGTTTGTGACACGTAGAATTTATATTAAAAGAGTTATTTGAAAAAAATAAAAACTTGGGATCCCAAATATCGGCACAGCTAGGTTGTTTTGAGCTTCTTATTTATTTTACTCCGGGTCTTTATAATTCTTTTCTTCGCTAGTATCTTGCGTCTGCTTGGGTCCACCACACTTGTCCTTTCATTCAAACCTTTTTCATAGTTTTGATAGAATAATCACTGGCATATGGTGTAAAATTGTATTCTACATATATTAATTATATATTATTAAGTTTCCATTATTATCTACGCTACAACCTTAATAAAATGCTCTGTTCCCATTTAGTAACATCTTTCATTGTCCCCATCTGCAGCAACTTTGTTCCATCTACCGCTCACTATAAACAATTTAGCATCCTATTGTATCCATTTCAACTTCCGTTCGTCCGAGAACAGAAAAGCTTGTTAATTATAAACCTTTTAAGAGTCTTGCTACCTAGACGGATGCTATAACCTGTATATATTTATATAATATTCAATCGATAAAGCTCTCCGTTGAATCACCTACGCTATTTTATGCCCTCGGGTTTAGCTATAAATTTATTCAGGATCTTTCTCTCCCGGGTGACCATTTGTCGTTCGTTTTGCTTCGTTAGAGACAAACATATAGATTGTATGTCCGGACAAACCTCGCGAGAGTCTTGTAGAGCTTGACTTTGCTCTTCTTTGTAAGTAGTCTCAACCGTAAATATTTTTGAAGTATAAAGTAGCATCCATTATCGGGAATTACTCGTATTCTGGTATACTGATATCGATAATGTCATGTCTGTCGACGAGAAAAGATATATGGCGAATTAATAATAAAAAAAACCTTAACGGTTTATAATTTAATTGCGTGTATGTTCCGCACCCTCGTGTCTGAAGATGGTGACAATTCTTCACCTGAATCTCCTTGGCTATAGGCTCTCCGAGATCCTCTGCATTCCACATCTCGCGTCGCATCTTCCACAGTAGAACCCGTGGTTGGGCACCCTGCTCTCTCCATACATCCAGGGTACGTTACCAAACATGACAAGTCTCTCCACGCTATCATTTCTTCTAGAGAGATGTCCAAAGAAGTAAAGATTTTTTTTTATATATATAAACTATTGATCCATTATCCCTAATTTCTGAGGAACGTGACCATGTGCGCGATTCCCCTTATGGAGGACCATGGACATGGTTTTCATAGGAATATATAGTGCAGTAGTTTCCAGTTGCCTTCTACACCGCAATGATTTTTTATACTGAAGAACCCTGCTGCCCGTTTTGCAGCATATATTTTTGACAAATCATTTTTTGTGAAATGAAAGTCGTCAGCCTCCACCCCACCCCCCTGTTAACCAGCGTCACTCAGAATTCTTCGGAATGGTCACCCATCCTCGTACTATCTGCGCTTAGTAGCGGTTAACCCAAGGTAATTAATTATCTTCAAGTTATGACGAGTATGCCATTTTGAATATTCCACTGTTTTTCCAAATTGTCGATAACTTTGATATTGCATTTTTAGCCATCGCAATTCACCTTCTTATCTGTGACTCTTTCGACAATTTTCGTTACCTCTCTAAGTAGATATCCAATGTAAAGAAATTCTTCTATCATTGCTTCGATCAATTCTTCTATCAATTATCATCAGCTTGGTTTTCTTTTTGATCTTTTGATGAGGCTATATCCAGCCACTTTTTCTTTGTTATGACTTTTGTCTTCGGCATGGAGAATCCCTCCTCCTTCCTTCTTTACCATCCGGGTTTGCTATGAGCTATAGCACTACAATCATGACTTTACTTCCTCTTGCAGGGCAGTTTTACTGATATCACTGTTGCTCTTTGTCATGAATTTTATTTCAAAGTTGCATCATCGTTCTGAAAGGATTAATGAATATCTTCTAGATGTACAACCATCCACAGATTCCAAAGGGTTGAAACTACTATTCAATGCCTTTTATTATTCTAACATTAATCTTCTCAAGATGCCATGTCTGTTTTCGGACATGAGCGATCTACATGTTCATGTGTTTTCTCCGTATAATTGTCTGTTTTAGTCGAGGCCGAACAATTCTGGAGTTCCCACTCCGGTCCAGTTGCGAATTTTGAGGAAAAACGACAGCTTCTACAATAGCTTCGCAACCACTGTTTACCTTCCATTATTTTCACTGTTCATCACTGTTTACCTTCCATTACTTTAGTCCACGAATGATGTATCTAAAGTACTCGATTTTACGAGTTATTACGGTGTTCAGAAGCTTTGAAGCTGTGAAGAAGTTGAAGGACAGTTGCATTCTTTACGTCTTCCGTCTATGGAGTCTACCACGTCGGTAGCACCTCAATTCAAACGCTTCCAGTTGGTTATTGTTCGCTAATAGCAATGTCTATGTCTCACAACCATACAGAAATACAGACCACGCGTAGCATCAAAGAGTCCGAAGAGGGATCTTCAATGAAAGTCGACGACAACATAATATATTCTTATAATTTGCCATCTCAATTAAAACATAAGGATTTTTTACTAATTAAATCTTTATCAATGATTTTTTATGCGATGTTATTTCGATAGATCACGTCGAAAATCTAGAAAACGATAGAAAAACTGAAGAAGACAGCTTGTCCTATTAAATATAATTCGAGAAGGTCTTCACCTTCGCAACAAAATTGAGAAATAATTTTCTTGTTATTGACCCAAATTCTCTACGCCTTTTCTGATTACAACAAAAGTACTTTATATCAAAGGTAAAGTCTACCAAGAAAAAATTAAGTTTAACCCTTTAACTGCTAGATAAATTTACATAACGAAATTTATGGGTTCTAGATATTCCCATAAATCTAATGAACACATTCCATATACAAATAACTTATATATAAAGCATCCAGTGCGTGTTGCTAGCGTGTGCAGTGAATTATAATTGTCACCCCGGGGTGACCGTATCTTTACCTTGAAAATTCAATCGGTTTTTAAGCTAGGTTCATGATATTTTAGGAGATTAAAAATAATTATGGTAAAATGATAAAGTAGCATAATCCTTCGAGATTTACATTATTTGGCTGATGATTTTTGGTTAACACGGAAAGTTCGGTCCCGATGGTGCGTAACAGCCCCGTGGTACGAGTAGGATATCATGTGACACTGTTGATTACCCCAAAGCCATAAATCACGGTAACACAACACTCCCAAAAGTCCAATTATGTTAAGCGGACATCGTGGAATATGTACGTGTGCCGTGTTTTTGCGCCTCGCACCGTTTCGGCTGCTGTAAAAATCAATAGACCGACGTTGGGCCCTGGTGAAAGCTCCGCGGAATTTTTTTCAGGTTATATACGAACAATTTTCGCCGCAATCGTTCGCCGATTTTATAATCTAATCTCGCAAATTATAAACGCATGTTAGCCAAAATCAGTTTTGTTTGAACAGAGATGCCAATTATGTCCTGATAGGATAACAAAAAAAATTCGTTACAATAATGTAATGATAAAACATTAATAAGAGCGACATTTTTTCGTATAAAATAATAATAAAAAAAAATACACGATGCCTTATCTGACACGTTCTTTGTACATATGTATGTACACGACCAACATAATTGCGGTTAAACTAAATTTAATCTTATTACATTTTATTTATACATCTTTCTGCACTACTCATATATTTTAACAGTATACGTAATTGTGAACAATCGATACTCAACATTATCGATGTATCATATAAATGCAGAAATTATTATATTTTTAATTCATATTTTACATAAAATGACATATTTTCTTTAGTATAAGTTCAAGTACGTTTAAGTGTGTCAGGATCACTCGGCTCCACAAAATGGTGGGTATCGGCCCTGACCTATATAAACACACATACAGTCTACCCCTTATTCTAAAAATTAAGGTGATTTATAATAAATAAATTACCGAAATGTAGGTATCGATTATCTTATGTAGGTTATTAACGTCGCAGGAACCTGTACCGATAATAATGCGGGTCATGTTGTGATAAAAATGTTACCTGATTAAAACAATCGTCAGCTGTTACTGGATGAGCGTCGATCCTCGGAGGGACGACGTCGACAGGACCTGTGGCTGCGCCGCAATGATGAAGTGCTGCGATGGCCGACGTCCTTTGCGGCTCGTTGGCTTTTCCCTTCTGAGAAAATACCAGTTTCGACCGTAGAACCGTAGCCCGTACTATGGCCGTTTGCCTGTATATATTATCAGAGGAAGTGGTAGAAAACCTTTTTTTTATTCTCACATTAATTTTTAGTACATTACATGAATACAGAAGTTTTTAAAAATATTATACCTAAAGATATTAAAGAGATCTGGGCTCGTACGTAGCTACGCTAAGGCAAAACAATGCAATGCATCAGGGCCCTCTGAGGGACCGTGAATTTTTCTAAAAAAAAATAGGTACATATAAGGTAAACCGAAAAGTAATAATTTCAATCAAATAAAATCACCGACTGCAGTCGAGTAAACAAGTAAAATATGATATCATTTTGAAGCTTTATTCCATTAGAGTGGTGTTTTTCTATTTTTTATCCTTAGTATAAATGTTAAGGCCAGAGATTGATAGGACCCATTTACGATTTTTATTCAATTTTTGTTCGATAAGGGATTGATGCCAAAAGATACTACCGAAACCATCTGCGAAATTTATGAAGTAGTCTCAAAACTTAAATTAAAAGATGATGATGAGGATGATGATTTCGTATGGCTTTTACTTTGCCATTCTTCGCGTGCTCGTCGTCGTTGTTGGGGATAGCCCGGGTTAGTCGCATCTCTAGACCAATTACTGGTGACTAAGAATTTTTTCTACATATCTCTACGTGGTTATTCCAAACATGCGTTTCTACATACCTTTACGTGATTAATTCCAAGCATGCTTAAAGTCCTAAGCATGTTTACGATAAGTGAGGGAACTAATTTGTATGATAACGGGATGTCACTCCCTTCGATGATTTTTTCAGTGATCAGCCTGATGGTCAAACGGAGTTATAAAGTGATATACTAAAATCAGGAAAACTCTGAAACTGGACGACGCCGCCTTAAATTCATTTGTGAAATCCGACCCTCGCAAAACCATTCAGGAATTGTCACAAGACCTCGGCTGTCCTTGGTCAAGAGTACAAGACCATTTGAAAAGGATTGGTAAAAAGAAATAGACAAGGAATTTTGGTACAGCACAAACTTTCGCTAACAGCGCTGAAACAAAAGATCAAGTAAACCCCCCTATAACGTACACTCCTATAACGTCCCGTCCCCCCTCTAACCTGGTACCTATCCTGACATTATAGGGGTGCTTACTGTACCAGTTTTAATGCATCAACCATCATTGACATTGAAAGAGATACTTCTTTGTGGGTTCTTTTGGTCTTAGTTCATTATGAGTTATTAAAAGGACTACCTGATCAGATAAAGAAACCTATTATTATAGATAATTATTTATTTATTTTTATTTAAGTGGCATATTAACCCTGAGGCGGGTCTTTGCCACCTGGAGACACCCTCCGTCGCAACCATGATGCCATGACTGCGACAGACGTTCTCCAGGTTATCTTGGCTCTTCGAATACAGGTCAGGTCGCCAGCCAAAGCCCGAGAGCCGAGCTGTCACGTGTGGATTGTAACAATAATAATCAGACGAGGTTAGGGCCAATTCGTATTTAATTTACGGTCTGATCGGGTGCTATGGGCACCTCCAGCAGACACACGTCACTGAATTGGCCTGGATAGCGGCCTGGCTCCTCATATCTCCGTAGAGTCCACGAAACTATGATTGTGCCCAACCGCGATCGCCGCCACGTCTGATTCCGACACGCGACAACGCTCGATTCGAAGGGATTTTCACTCGACTTAGCCGAAGGGATTTTTTTTTTAATTGGTGGAAAGTTTTATTAAAGGACTGCAGAGGGTATACATTAATAAATGTTTTAATTTTTTTACAATTATGTGTTCATAACTAGAACCAATCTATCTCATAAAAACATTATTACACAAGTTAATAAAATGTACATATTAAGAGGACATTTTCATATGTTCAATATAAATATATTCGGTTCACCAACCGACAGTTTCATATCAGTACTCGGATACTTTCGCACATGCGTACACCGAACTTTTCCCGGGATGATGTCAATAACTGTAAATTTCTAAAGAAAATTCATTTACGTTAACATATTTATGAAAAAAATATATGTTATCATTCCAATTCAATTTATCAGATATATGCTCAATAAATTCAACGATATTCGGATTTAAATATGAATGACCTTGAACTGACCTTTGAATTGTATATAAGCCCTTTATTGCGTAATATATCGTCGCGATATACGATTTCACATAAAATATTTCATACTGAAATATACACATTGTATACTGCGAACAGTAGTAATAATAAATATAATTCAAAACTATATACATAGAAAATTTATTACGCTATGCATATAAGCATATTTTGTGTTAACAATGTTATATATTACATATTATTAAATGCAGTCATTTTAATTTATTTATTTATTTTACAATCAGTAATAATTTTTACTAAGGGCTATTTTGAAAAATAATATACTTGAGTAATCTTTTATTATTTAAATCAACTTGAAATTTATAATCCCAATTCTCAATTAATAAATAATCTACTATATTCAGCGTTATTGGTTAAATAATACTAAAAATATGTTTTATGTTCAAAAAACTACTTTTTTAAACTGCGAAATATGTATTATTAAATACTGCGTAATAATAATTACTGTCCTTTGTATTTAATATATGTTTCTCCGTGCTGTGGACTTATTCGCTTTTGCATCTACCGACGTCGAATGCGCTATTGTTGATGGCGCGATGGCAACACTGACGTGAACTGTCGGCTGTCAATAAAGTGTAGAGTAAGCTAATCTCCACCATGTCGGAGAGTACGCAGGTGAGCTCGTTGCCGCTGCCGCCGCTGCAGTACAGCAATCTATACTCCGAAGAGAACCAACGCCGAGGCCGAGCGCCTCCGCCCCCCCGGCCCGCCCATGACACCTACACCATGTTCGGCAACACCTTCAATGCCGACGACACCATCATCCGCTCCCTAGAGAGTCAGGTAACAACCCTTTAACTCTTCTCTATATACTCTTGTTCCTGATTTAACGTTATATTATTCTGTCAACCAGTAATTGATATTTGAATCTCTAACCTAACATTTTTATTTCAAAACAAACTAAATCGCATTTAGTAACTATTTTAAACGCAACACATTAATTAATTCTTCCAAAATAAGACAAACTAACTAAAGAACGAAATTTGGTAAAAAAATATATACATAATTGTTGTTTTTCTCAAAAATTCTTTATTTGTCAATGTTAATTTAATCCCCATCAGATACACTTATCTATAAAAATTATAATTTTTCAGGGAATCAGACGACTGTATCCTATTCATTTTGATAGGCGGCGAGAATTAAGAAAGCTAAACCATTCTTTATTAGCTAATTTTCTTGATCTACTCGATCTCTTGGTTCACTGCCCAGATTCTCCAAGACGAGCGGAAAAAGTTGAAGACCTCAGTTTGTTGTTCATACATATACATCATCTACTCAACGAATTCCGACCTCATCAAGCACGCGAAACATTGCGAGTAATGATGGAATTGCAGAAGAGACAACGAGCAGAAACAGCCATGAGGTATACTTTCATTTCACATTTTACGCAATGGAAAAACATTTAATTAACAATCATAAATTGTTTCAGATTTCAAAAGCATCTAGATAAAGTGCAGGATATCCTGCAAAACGCCCTACAAAGCTTACCCGATCAATGCGAATCCGATTCAAAGTTACTCGTTCCGACCGAAGTATTTGAACACATGGACACTAGTCAAAATGAAGCCTCAAATCCCGATCCGCTATACGATCTGGACGAAATGATGTGTAACATAGTCGATAAGTTACAATGAATACTGTTTTATACCTTCGCCAATTTGTACCTTATAGGTTAATATAATAAGTATTTTATTAATTTATCACATAGACAACGGATACATTATTTTTATGCTTTGCACTTTTAAACTTTTAATGTTAGACCAATTATATTATATAAATCAATATTTCTGTATTAATCGTAACCGAAATTTAGTTTATTTCATATAATAGAAAAAATAACTGAAACCGATCACAATTACTGATCTTATTATAATTAAAAAAAATTGTATTATTATATAGCGATAAATATATTTTTTATTAATTCCTTTTTTTGTTTAATTTTAATTATAATTGGGAATATCTTGATTCTGAAAGAATGTTTTAAGTGTTAAATAAATATAAAAAAAATACGTTTAGCCCAAAAAAAAATTAATTAATTAATTCCAACACGCCAAACTACCTACATCAATATTTTTTTTAAAAAACATGCGGAGGTAATGGGTCTCTTCCTCTTACATACCCCCTGGCCAGTGTTATAAAGAATTTCCTGAATTTATAGTTTTTGTCGGACACCTATCCGACTACTAACTTAGCTCAGTCAGGGTTAACTTACAATATCAGAATTTATTCACATATTCTACCAACTGCTCACCGGCGAGTCTCCTCAACACGGGCGAATTCATTATCAAGACGCAAAATCAATAATGGCCAAAGAGAGAAACTCTATACAAAAAAGTTTCCCTCTCTTGAGTCCTCGCGGTATGGACACAAAAGGGGAGCCCTCATGTCACGTATGAGACTCAGGTTCCTTTGGACAATAGTTGATTCTGGTAGATAGATCCAAGTCTGGCAAGGCACATGCCCTAAGCGAGCGAGAGCCTCGTTGCTAACAAAAATCCAGCACTATGTCCTGAATGGGGGTATATTTTGAAGATTGTCCAACAAAATAAAGGTTAGGTTAGAAGAACTGGATTCCTCCTAATGTTGACAGAACTAGTTCTCCTATGAGGCTTACAGGACTGGATTCCTTCCAAAAATGGCAGAACTAGATTTCTCCTAAGGTTGATGGAATTAGATTATTCCTGAGGTAGATGACAGAACTGGATTTCCGCTGTAGTATTTTAAGGTGTGAAGTGTAGTGGAAATACTTTGAGGGGGGGATTCAAAGATTAATTGCGCCAGGGGCCTCTCAAGTGCTAAATCTGCTATTGCCTACGCCCTAAGATACCCTAGAAATCCAGTTCTGCCAATCGCAGAAATAATCTAATTACTCCAACCTCAGGAAGAATCCAGTTCTGGTAACCTTAGAATAAATCCATTCCTATAAACCTCAGGGGAGAACCAGTTCTGCCAACCTTAGGAGAAAACCAGTTTAACCAATCTTAGGAGGAAACCAGTTCTGCCAACCTCAAGAGAAATCCATTTCCGCCAACTTTTGTGCCTCGTCGCTACCTTGAGACGATACAGTCAGCCCTCCTGTAACGTTTCCTCTCAATCACTATTTTCTACAAAATGCCCTTGTCAATTAAAGAGCATTGACCTTTATTTCGCTGGAAAATGTATTATATTTTGAAATATTCATTTGAAGCCTCGAATATTAGCATTTTGTAGAAAAAGAAACGGTGAAGAGATATGAAGAACTTCTATTATGGTAATCTTTTTTAAATAGGTTCTGCCCCAAATTTTTCATGACAACTATTGTTTCTCAGTGTTCTACATACACTAAATGTTCTAAGCATGATTTTTGGATTTAGTAAAAAAAAAAGATATACAGTGGAACCTCTCTGGCGAACTCCATACCAACGAAAGTGAATTAGCATATACTTGAGCAAAAAAGGAAAAAGGTAGCCATGTAGTGACATTTCGCCTCTTGGTGACAGGAGAGTCTGGCGTGATGTGGTGGACCATTATTTCACAGCAGGGTGTGAGAGGAGTTTGGAGGAAGAGGAAGTAGCAGAGAGCAAATCTTCTGATGCCGTAAGAGAGAATGCGACATGGAAAGCCTGTTTCATCATACATTGAGGAAAACATCCTCCTAATAAGGAGGTGGCTATCTGCGATGCTACAAACGCCTTCAATGATAAAGCTGGCCATCACATTTTCACCAAACTTTAAAGTCATTAAATGAAATGTCTCTAGGCCGGCACCACAGTAAAAAATAATTAATTATTAGGTCATAAATTCGCCAAATATGGCTAGTTTCGATTTTTAAAAATGTTTTATCCAGGTTGTTCCCGATCTTTAACAATTTATAAGCATGAAATTTTATTTGAATAAGCGTTTATTAAAAAAAAAAAATATTTACATATAGCGCGTGTCATTAACATGTTGATTCTCTGAAAATTAGTTTAAACCCAACAGTGTTTCCACGAGCAAGATTCTGGAACGAATTATGCTCGTTATGAGAGGTTCCACTGTATTTGGTTTGAAATTATACATATGTTTAATTGTTTTGTATAACCATCAATAAATAATCATCCTCTAGTAAATATTTATAAAGAATTCATCGAGCTTAGAGAAATTAACCTACCCAAATACCAACTCACTCAGTTTCGATTTTCACAATTGTAACCACGAAACCGATTTGCTAAATGTCAAAAAAATTGTAATGAAGGATATGTTCTTATTTTTTTATAACATAAATAAATAACATAAAAAGTCGATTTGGTTTTAATAATTTATTATTAAAACTGCAGTACACAGATTCTATGTTGAAAAAGTAAATGGTGGAAATTTGGATATAAAGGATATTCAGAATGTTCTATGTTAATGCGACTTAACATAACTTCACCAAGCTAATAAAAAACAATATTAATTCACTGAGAATACTTTAGAAACACATCATTTTCTCCATGACACCATCTGAAATACATTACACATAGAATAAATTTTCCAGAACAATTCACAAAAAACAAAACAATATTTACAAAAGAGCATGAGTGACAGAATAACTAAATCTGTGCGATTTGAAAAATGAATACGTATGAGATGTCACGAGACTTATTCTAAACCTGGAAAATTTAGTCTTATTTCTAAATAAAATAAATCCACGACTAGCTTCACCGGAAACAAAATTTATAAAAAATCTGGAAAAAAAACAAACATTACAAAAACTTACCATTGATTTATATATTTTTTTTACTCGGATTTTATTACCTCACATAATATGTTAATAAAATCGTATATGAATGCATTATATTATTTTATATATAAAATTAAAATTACTGCAAGATGTGCAAAATTATAATAGGCTGTAAACACAACATTAAATCTGTATTTTTTACTTTGTCAGAATCTTCTACGCTCCGCATCCAATAGCTGCAGCTCTCGATTTACCTAATGAAGTAACTATTTTATTAGAACTAACAAAAACGATCGTACAAACACTGGAATCCTGGAATATTACATTTTTTAAAAATACTCGTTCAATTATCTGAAATAAAAAACACTGGCAATGCTGAAATTCGCAACGTCACTGGAATCCGTTGTATTCTGAGTAAAAAAGGATGATATGGATGGATAGAAATATAGCGTAAAAAGGAATCAGGATCGACTTGTTATGCGGTACACCGTATCAATTCAATATAATGAGCACAGACATCGATAATGTTCGTAATGGACAATAATAAATAAGCACGTTTGTAATTGTATTGCTGTTCACGGTAAGATAAATCATATATTCCATATCGGATTCGAAACAACGGTAAACTAATAGAAATTCTTTCTGAACGTCGAACCGTTGCGCGAGTTACTTCTGTTAAAGTTTCTATTGTTCCTTCCCCTCCTCCAATTTCCGCCGGCATATCCCGGCTCCTTGGTTGTAGTGACGTTTATTTTATTGCTGTACTTTCCGGAGGGTGGCGTGTACATTTTTTGGTTTGTACCTTTTTCAGATCGCGCACGCTTCTCGCCCGAAGGTTTGCTATCGTCGTCTTTGTCGAAAGTAATCGGTTTATGACGTTTCTCGCCGACTTCTTGATTTGGTTTACTCAGCTTTACTGACGAGTCCTCGGCCTTTAAAATATACATATAATTAATATTACGTACGAGTGTCTGTGAACGGATATTATATTAATTAATATTAAATGAATTACTCACCGCAACTTTTTGGGAGCGAGTCTGGAACGAGAGCTGAATCGTATTCTTATAACTGGGCGGTGTATGGAACAAATCTTTTATTAAAGTGTTGATGTTTGACGTGGTTTTCAATGCCACTACTTTAATTTTATTCTCGTCACTCTTCAATTCTTCGGCCGTTTTTCCCTGAATAAAAAAAATTATATTAATCAAATATAAATAAAATTCAGGAAGAAATCCATGTTATCATATACTCTCGTTTGAGTTCAGTTTGTTGTGCAGTTCGTCAACTTGATTGTCATAAATTTTATTTTATTTTTAATGATTAATAATTTAGCTGTTTTCCCTAAATTAAATTTAAAAAATGCATAATGCCAACTATGGCATGTTTTTCGGGTTGCTACCCTAACGGACATGATTCCAATCATATGCACTGACTGTTCCGCAGACCATGATCCAAGGAATCTGGTGAGTAGCTACCTTAACACAAATCGATTTATGCATCGGGGCCCTCGCCATACAGTCCTTCAGCGGTCCTTGACCTTGACTTCTAATAAATATTTGTAAGCCGAGGCATACCATTGATTTCATGGCAGCCCGCAAGCTGTTGACCAAATCTGACAAACCAAATCAAAAATATTTAAAATAATCTTTTTTTATTGAACTAAAAAATTAGCATTAGGGTCACCGCTTAAAAAAGACACTTCTAAAAGGCAGAATTGGATTCCTAAGGGTTGACAGAATTAGATTTCTCCTGAAGTTAACTGTATTCCTCCTGGGGTTGGCAGGATTGGATTCCTCTTAAGATTAGTTCAACTGGATTTCTCCTAGGGTTGGCAGAACTGGTTCTTCCCTAACGTTTTAAGGACTGAATTTTTCCTAAGGTTGGCAGAATTAGATTATTCCAGAGGTTGTAGAACTGGATTTCTAGTATTATTTTAAGGTGTAGGATGTAGTGAAATTATTTTGAGGGTGGGGCCTCAAATTTGAATAGTGCCTGGGGCCTCTAAAGTACTAAATCTAACACTGCACCTAGGGCGTAAAAACCATCAACGAGATTTATGGACTAGTGTTGACTAAAAACAGACGTCAATTTTGGCTCTAGCGAATTAAATTGAGTGATGATGATTTCGTATGGCTTATATTTTGCCATTCTTTGCGTGCTCGTCAGTTGTTGAAGATGCCCTCGGAGCACACCAAGAAGAACATTAGTTGGCTACGTAATCCTGGTGTAAGTTTATCCACTAGCCTTGCAAAGGGGCGAGCCCTTCTTTGTGGTGACAGACCAACATTGCACGCCTTAGCGATAGTCTAAAACAGCCGCCAGATGTAATAGGAGATTACAGGAAGCTTCTAAATCAGGAAAACTATAAAAGTCCAATGACGACATGCTGAAATCGTATTGATCCTTGACAAACTATTGAAGAATTATCACAAAAAAAATGCATCCTCAATATCAATAACGCATGAACGCCTCGGCAAAAGAACTTAGCCTTTTTTAACATAAATTATGATCGAAGACGAGAAATGGATAGTGTACAACGTCCCGAGTTCCCCTGGGAGGGGGGAATATCCCACCGGGAGTTCCAGGTAGTGAATCACGTCATCCAGTTGACCATAGTCTTATGGCTCATTCCCATCCCCTTGGCTTCAAAACTAATGCCAGTTATATTATCAATAGTTTTGGATCAAATATGAAAACCTTCTAGCTTTCGTTTCGGATGAGATGGGAAATGGTTGTAAATAAATAAATAAGGGGATAATTATATTTTAGAATATTTGTAAAAAAATTAGGCTAAAAAAAGGATGGATTTCTTTCCCGATAACCTGATATTATTCATTATTGTGATTGTATAAAATATAAATAACTTACGTTCGTGGCTTCCTTCAGTTTTTTAATGTATCCCTGAGTTAATCGAGCAAAATATTGTAATCGGAGTCGGAACTCTTTCAATCGTGCCTGGTCTGAGTTCAAAAACTCTGGATCTTGTTTAGCCAAACGATGGAAAGCAAACAATAAACACTCTACGTGCGAGAATTCTAAAATAGGTGTCGTCTCTTCGACTTCTTCGCCCACAATTGTCGGTGGAAGTGGCATGAATTTCTGCAATTAAAAATGGATTTTATAAAACAACAAAAGTGTCAACTAAATTATAATTTTAAATTACTTACAATTAAACAATTATATATGGTTTGAACTTTGGCATTTGCATTATCTAATGCACCACAGTTTATCGTCAATTCCGCTAACAGCTTCAAGAGCTCAAGCTTTGAATCTCCATCTTCGGTTACTTCCACTTCATCTATCTTCGGTAATACAAAGTCACAGAAATAATTCACAAATTGTGTAGAATTCACTTGGGACTAAAAATAAAAGAGACAGGAATAAATATAATCTCAATATGACTTTTAAATATCATTAATAAAATATAATCGATAACTCACAGA
The DNA here is from genome assembly GCA_022495035.1 of Philopotamus ludificatus. Classification (NCBI taxonomy): domain Eukaryota; kingdom Metazoa; phylum Arthropoda; class Insecta; order Trichoptera; family Philopotamidae; genus Philopotamus; species Philopotamus ludificatus. The sequence continues at coordinate 51,317 of JAGXCT010035936.1, read as the reverse complement.
AAAATAGGGCAGAGCATGACCAACACATTGAACAAGCCGATCAAAATGTTCAGATTCTGCAGCTAAAAATTCACCCTCGGTGAGAGCTTGAGCTGCTATCAGTTCGATAATGTCTTTATGTCCCGCAGCCGAACGCCCTAATCTTGTCCAGCCTAATAATTCCATGATTTGATCGAATTCTTCAGCGTTCACATCCTATCAACAACAAAAAATTAGACTACTCCACTCCATAAACAATAAATAAAATTATTAATACATATAAAAACACTATACCTCCAAAACCTTCTTGCATTCGGCTATTATATAATCTTCCGCTTCTTTATTTATGTAATCTTTTCCGATTTGCTTGATTTTTGTGGATAAAAATTTAATGCACCGCTCACGCACCAGTTCGTTATCCGTGCCTTGCTGTATTTGAGAAAATAGTCCACTCAGCGCTCCTTTCGTATCCAATTTCATCAATGTCAATATGGAATTATGTACCGTGGTTAATTCTGTTGGATCATACGCTTGCAAGAGTTGAGCGAGAATATCGGCTATCCGTTGCGTATGCTCTTTACTATCCTTGCATAGGCTCGGTAGATCCTTGATTGCTTGCTTACGAATCTAAAAAAACGATTATCAATACAAATATGAAAACATAACAAACATGAATAAATAGTGAATTATTTTATTACCGCAATATCGTCATCTTCACATAGATCAAGGTGAGCTTCGATTGCTTGATGTGATAACGAAGGGAAATGTTTGAAAAACTTTCCAATAAACTGAGAAGCCAAGCGTTTCTCCTTATCCGTTCCTTTCACAGCTTCGAGTATTTCTATGTATTCTTTTTCGTGCTGAAATAGTAAAAAAACGTACATAAAAATATATTTATTATTAAAATTGTGTTATATCCGTCAGTCGAAAATGAAACGTAACAATAATAAAATTGACATTTATGAAATGCATCTTTATATACTTTTATACGATAAAGCATCAACAAATTATGATGAAATAGAGAATAATAATTATTTTCCTAATTATTCACCAGCAGTTATTCAATCATGATTGTATTATGGAATAGAACAAATTTAACAAGGTTATAATTTAATAAATGCACACAAATGATGAAATACGCACTTGTCAGTCATAAAAAACGATAAAGTTTACAAAATAAGGAAACGAGTGAAGTTACTATAGAAACGTCACCAACCACATCAGGCGGTGACAACTGATGTAGGGGACTCACCTCATTTATTTTGTCCTTGGCTTCCGCCAGAACCCCATAGTTTTTGTATAGTTTCTCGATGTTGTCTGTACTCATGGTGACGCTTTATGTACCGCGTGGATTAAACCAAGTCCTCAAAGAGAGTCACACGAATGCCCAACCCGCGAGACGCCGGCCCAGCATTTAACTCAGTGTCGCCAGCCTAATAAAATTTGACAAATCGTAATTATTATGTATACTAGGGTTACATTGCTCCACGGAGTAAATATCGCTGCTGAAAATCATTATTGCTGTATTTCGAAGAAACACGATAAGGATAATAAAATAATACGTTCAAATTTTTCATTTTTTTTAAACTAAATATTCGACAAATTGTATAAAAATAGCTAAACTAGGTACGATTCTACTTCTTTTTAATTTAAATATTATTTATAGCATAAAGTTTTATTTTTTGAGATGCAGCAAGATTGCTTTTCAGCGTTGAATAATAAAACATAACAAGCAATATCTGGCTTTTTAATTATACATATTTTATTACATCCCGTTTTAATTATTTTTTAAATAATCCCAACATGCTCAAATAAAATATTATAACCATAAGTAAATAAATGTATTATTATATTAAGATATAAGATAATTATCATTTTGTTATACAAGAATGGGCACACCTTAATAATTCGATGAATCTAGACGTTATTAACTTTTTCTATCATATGGCAAATTTAAATTTTAATAGAAAGAAAAGCGCATACTCTTTAAAATTTATCTAATAACGTAGTATATATTTATTTGTTAATAATTTGTATTAAAAATTATGTTATCAAAATTACCACGGAAACTATTTATATGTATATTATTCTTTTAATTTTACATCAAAATATCTGAGTTTGATGATTTTTTAGTTCGTTTAGTTAAGTTCGAGTTTTGGACAGCTTATGTTTTTGGTTTTGATATGATACCGAATTAAAATGATTTCTCATAAAATCCTAGGACTATAAGTATAGATGCATGAAAATTTACTTAAAATTTGTATGCAAATCTAAATTTGTAACATTTATACAATACGATTTTATCCAGCGCATATATTTTCGTGAGATTAAACCTTTGTACGTTACTTTTTCTAATAAATCGTTTATTCTAGAAAAGTGTTTCTGGTCGTATTTATTTTACCAATAAACCACACAAAACTACTAAATACAAGAAGTTGAAACCAATATCGATATATTAATCCATTCGAATTTCAAATATGTCATTTTTTTTGATTTTACGAAGTTTACAATTTATTGCACGCCATATAAAAAATAATATTTAATTATATAGAATTTTCTGTATAAATTAAATATAATCCATAATATTATGATGCGAAGGGGTGCACAAATACGGACGTCAGTGTTGGCGGCGTGTGCGAGCTGGCAACTCCGGCTGAGCGCGCTCGCCGGCCGACAGCTGGCGGGGGGCGCGGCCCTCCCCGCCGCAACAGGTGCTCCGCCCCCACCGGCACCTGTCACCTGTCATCCGTCTGCTCTATGTCTGCAATCACATCAATTTATTTGCATTATTTCATTATTAAAGTTACAATAAACAAAATTGACGAATTTTGCTTTTTTTGTATTAGAATTAATTAAGATTTTGAACGGAAATACCACTGTGTTTATTTACACGGCCAATACAAGTTATGAGCCATCCTTTTCGCGAATAAACTTTGCTTGTCAGTGTGTTAAATCAAATAAAACAACCAAAAAATTGACAAAAATAGAGAAATACATATCTAACAATTGATCTCACAATACATTTTTTATTTCCTCAGTCATAAATAATTACAAAAGAATAAAACAAATAATTCCTAGTAGTTTTATTAATATTTATCTTTGTATACATATATATGTATATATATATAATTCTAACCATGTTTTTTTTTATTCGTAGTAATCCAGCATTACAACTATGGCTGGTTCGGGCAAAGACGAAAAGGGCGAAGAAGTCCTTCGACAAGGCATGATGACCAAAAGATCTCAAAATAAGAAACGATTCACTCCTGTCAATTACAAACAAAGATGGTTCATTTTGACTAAAAAGGCATTGACATATTATGACATCGAAGGAGAGGTATACTATTTTATTTTAATAGTTTTTATAACAAAATATTAATTTACACATTTAACAATAATAAATTAATCCTTTTCCTTATTTTATTACATGCCGCATTTAAGGAATATCAATAGATAATTAATTTTCAGCGTAATTAAATAAGGTATTGTATATGCATATAAAGAGAATATATTTATCTAATATCGAGAGTAATAAAACTCATAATTATGTTTATTATTCTCAGATTTTTCTATGAAAACATATTTATTATTTTTAAAATACTGTAAAATGTTGTGAAATACCAAAAATTAAATAATAGATTAGATGAAAACATTGAATAATATTATATTAAAAATAGTTCCGTGTGTATTTTATTAGTGAAAATTATGGATGTATGAGAAACCGTATATCCAATGATAATTTTACGTTGATATCATATAAAAGGTTTAAGATCTTATGATATAATAACAGATTTAAGATTATACGTCTGGTTTTTCATTAAAATTATTTTGAAATTATTCATAAAACAAGATGTTTTTAAAAAAATATATATTTTAAATATGTTTGTCTTGAAAATGAATGGAATAAATGTTTAGTTCATCGGAAAAAATGGCATAATTAATAATTAACCAATGCTATAAAAAATTGGTATTCAATTCGTCTTTCATTTCCTTCAAAGGCATCGTCGATACCATTGTAGTCTATTTCGGTTTGTCTTCCAACTGTTGGCCCGCTGATTTAACTGTGACTCATTAAATGCTCAATCCATTAGTTTCTCTTTTCGTCCCTATACGATAAATGGATCTCTTCGTGGAATTTTGTGATTCACACTTTCTTTTGTTAGATAATCTTTTTTATTTTATTCATCAATATCCAGTCCATTTGTCAAATATTAATTTATATTATCTATTTAATCTAATTTTATCGCATTTTTTTAGGATTATTTGGATATACTGAATTATATTTTGATTAAATACTGATTATTTCAGAAAAAACATTTTTTTGGGAATATTTTATTATCGCCGTTAAGATATCAACTAGAAATAATTTTAAAGATGTATTGAAAAACAACAGAATTATCTCGCAGAATTTAATTTATATTAATAATACAAAACTCGTATTACAATACCTGGTCAGATGTTTAGACTCGCTGGTTTTTTTTATTTTATTTTATGACTTCATGATATTGAATTTTATCCTCACGTCAATGCTTGAAATATTCATGTTGATGAAACGGAACATAAATATCTGAAAAGCTATCTGTAGAGTTCTCTGATTTGATCAAAAGCTTTGCATACATTTTTAATAATAGAATATGGCAGTAATTTAAAATTGTATCTATAATAATTATTTAATACATAAAGTTAATTTTATATAAAAAAAAATATATATTAGATAATTAAAATAGTTTTAACCCGTTAACCACTTCTCTAGTGCGTAATTTACATATGTCCTGTACACGAATAAATTTGCAAATACAAATTGTAGATAAATATCGGATTTACTAAAGAAACTTATAGGTTCTAAATATTCCCGTGATTCGAATAAACCTATTTCTATCCAAATAATTTTTACACAAAGCTTCCAGAATGTGTCGCTAACGTGTTTTCATTGAAGTGACAGTTGTCACACTGGGATGACCATAGTGGTTAATTGCTTAATATAAATTAAGCGTTAAATGATTAATATAAATAATTCATAACCGGAATATGTAGATTTAAGAGATAATTATGATGAAATTTATACGAATTGATATTAAAATGAAAAATTCATCATTATTCTTGATTATTTATCAAAAATGTAGCTAAAACTTAGATTTTACTAACGAAATGTTCGTATTTTAAATATTGAATGAATTGAATGAACACCTTTTCATATCCAATGCAGCGGTATGCGGATAATTGACTGTTGTCACCCTGGGGTGACTAAAGCGGTGAAAGGGTTATATATAAAATCGGTTTCCATATAATTGTATATGAGGTTTGATAATAAAAACATTCAGAATTGTAACTTCATCGATATTTGTATACACTTCAAAGTGGTCCTCATCAGATACATCATACACTTTTGTTAACGCTTTTTGCAATCTTTAAAGGAATTTTTTAATGCAATTTTCTTAATGGTGATTAGCTGATTTAAGCCATTCTATTTATCTCCTCAATATTGTCAAAAGTCGTTCTTTCATGTATTATTTTCATCTTATAGAATAGGAAGAATTCGTATTTCCATTTTTTTTTTTCAAAAATTTTGTTTAACCTAAATGTGAGAATCAGATGTAAACAAAGGCGGCTCGTCCATATACACTGCTCAGCTGCAGTACCCCCAAGAAAATTGAGGAAAACATAATTTTATTATATATTATGTGTATGAAAATATAAAATAAATTTATATTCAGTGTTGCGCCGCGCGGTGTAGAGCAAAAGCGCTGTATACTCGTCAGCGCTACTAGCGTTGTGTATTGAATGGATGAGGGGCAGCACCGGAGTGGGGGGGAGGTTTTCGTCGCTAAGCGCTGTGTTGCGCTACGACTCGAAGCAGTCCCGCGCCGTCTATACTGAGTCATTTTTAAATATAGTATTCGTTATATTTAAACTTCCGCAGCACCCCCAAATATTTTATCCACTAGCCGCCACTCGATGTAAATTAATTCTTTAGCAGTTTTGTATCACAAACAACGATATATCGTCGTTTAGCAGTCAAAGGGTTAGTTGCTTATAAAAATATTGTTTTTTCTCAGATTTCATTGATTTTTTATATGAAATTTTAAATTTATTCAGGGGTGCTAAACCCAGAAAAAATGGGCGAAGCCGTTAGTAGGGCAGTGTGTGGGGTTGGCAACCCCGGTGAAAGACGGGTCGTCGATACCAGGAAAAGGGTGGCGGGGCGAGGTTCCTCTGCGCAGGCGCCGCCCCTCATCCCGCGGGGGCGCAGTGCAGCCCCGTTCGCGGACCCGCGCACACCGGCCCCCATCCTCACTCGGAGAGTCTTCGCAACACTTGCGGAATCGAGTCCCATCCCACCCCCCACAGGTTAAAAAATGAACACGCCCAAAAAACCGCTGCCGACGAAATCAATCCCCTCGACTGTTATTTCTGCATATCAACAATAAATACACGCCCTCGCATACAGGACGTTGGCATTTCGCAACTCGCGTTCTTTCGTTTAGCTATTTTTTTTTTATCATCGAGTCCGTTCGCATAATTTTTTTTTTTTTGCTTAATTGTGATTTTGAGATATAATCGTGTATTAAATCATAATCTCCGCCTTCTAATGAATTATAGCCGGTTTGTGCGTCGTTAAACTATGATGATCTAATGTCGGAGTCGGAACACTGCAATATCAATCACACCCTCGCTCTCGATTTGTTGCAGAAACGAAAGGAGCGCGGCAGAATCGAAGCCGGCTGTGTCCAGGTGGTGGAATCCGCTGCTATCGGGGGCGGACAGGTCGGGGAAGGTGGCCTCCCCGCCGACTTCCCCCAAGGATTCCCCTTCCAGGTCGGATACCGGGCCGACCAGGGCCAGGAGTACACCCTCTACCTCATCGCTGCCAGGGAACAGGACAAGGACGACTGGATCGTGGCGATCAGAGCCGGTAATTCTTGATTATTTTTTTAAATGTATTATTTCCTCGTTTTGCATTCAGTCGAATGTGTCGGCGAAGGCGTGTTTACCAACCACACCCCTGCTTTAAGTGCCATCGTAATTGATTGCATGGGGGAGTAGTGGCGTGCGTATTCCATTCGATTTTCCAAATGGACAGTTTTTACACCTTTCTCATAATTAAATATATATTTGAAAAAACGGATTAAGTTCCGGTCATACTTGTACACCTTTTTGTAGTACGTATCAGTATTCCATCCCCCTTGGAACTACAAGGTACTCTTTATAAACCACTGCTGGAGATTCTTCAACCAGGACGTCCTTCGTGTTCCAGGTCCCAATCTTTCTTGAACCTCGCCTTAAATGATAAGGATTCGGAGAGTCGGATCACAAAAGTCTGAAGCAGTTTCTGTTCATCTGCGACTTCACATTCATCTCCCAATTGATACAGAGCTCGCGTCCACATCCACGCCTCGAAGACTTCTATCCGTATCATCAGTTTATCATCACTGATCCCTTCTTCTGTATCCTGCAAGGCTTTGTTAAAAACTTTCCTTTAGTGAATCACCAGGGAAAATCTTTCCTCTTCTGGAAAAACCAATCTCGCACCACATTGTATTTACATAAACATCTTATTTAAATAAATATATCTAATTTTTTTTTTGTAATCAATAGGCCAACCCCCTTTTTAGCCCAGAAATGGCTTAATCCATTTTTAAGTTTAGAACGTCAATAAATTATTTTTCAATATTTTTTGTGCATATTTATTCGTAATACATGCGAAACGTTTTCGATTGAGTTTAATATCTGGAGATTGTCCAGGTCAAAGCAAAATATGGAGACTGATTGTCTTTTTGTTGAAGTTGTTTTACGGGACTTATGGCGAGGAGCTCAATCTTCCATAAGTATGAATAGATATTTTTTCAATTTTGTTGTCATACGATTGGATTATCTTCTAAATCATTAGCAATACATTTTTAAATCACATAATATGAATTCTGATCTTCCGCCATGTCAAATTGCACCCTATCCAAACTATCACATTTATTCCTCCAAATTTCACAGTTCTTTGGAAAAAAAATCCTTTAATTCGTTTGCATGCCTTTATAGCCATACTGGTCTACTATAAGTAAATTGGCAGTATCGCCTTTTCTCAGAAAAAAAGACGTGATTGTAAAAGTCTTCAGTTATAGTTTTTAACAGTTGGGCCCAATTATATCGGTGTTGTTTCTGGGACTTGATCAATAGAGGTTTTTTTTGCAATTCTTTTGTGAAACTCAACACTATGGAAATGTCTTTGCACTGTTTTTTTGGAAGAGATTCATCATCTATGCCAGTGCTTCCCAATTACTTTCATGTCACGGCCCCATAAATCTGAAAGAATTAATTTCCCGCCCCCGGCCCAAAAAAAATATATTTTATAGTTTTGTAAGATTATTTACCAATAATATTATTACAAATTCATACTAAACTCCCTCGATTTACACGGTAGATAGGTTCCTAAGAAAAACGTGTAAATCAAAATTGTATATTATTCAATGTAAAACCGTGTAAATCGAAAAGTACACAAAAAACGGATAATTTGATTGTTTTTTTAAAATCATTAACCCTTTCAATGCGGCGGGTCTAACAACGATTCTGCATCTGAGTGCGGCGCCGTTTTGAACCAAATTATTTTTTTGGCGAGGTAAATTTGTATTCACCGTTTACCGCTATATTAGACCATTTTCCTATACAGAGATTTGGATTAGGATATGTTCTTCCATCTCAACCAAAAATATAAACTCGATTCGCTTTATTTTCGTAATAATAAATCAGACAAAAAAAATCAATTGCTCAAACAGAGATCCGCGTCAGGCCGACCAAACGCGTCTTTGCTCGCGTCCCGTTCCCCATATATTTCACTGCATCACCTCCAAATTGGGGTGCCGAACCATTCTGAGACGATGCGACTATTTTTTTTACTCAGATATGAATTGGTCGAAAATATCAACCCGGCCGACCGACGATGTTCACTAATGGTGCGCACATGTGTATGCATTTTTTTTTATATTAGTGATACAATTCTGTTTTGAGACAAAGTGGCTTTCATATCAAACTCGTAAATATACGACTTTATTGCAAAAGAGTATAGGGTGCTGTAAAATGTCGTTGTATATAGAAAAGACATATTATCAATCTGGGGATGAAACATACCATTGAATGTCATCAATCTTATATTATTACTTGCAAAGCAGAAACATTCTTACAATATTTTACAGGGATGCATTAATATTTATAAAAATAGAAATATAAATAATAAAGAAGCATGTATTATTATTAAAAGTATGTGTACAAATTATACATATAAAGTGCATACTAATTATTAAAAAAAGTATATTAAAAAATGCGATAGTGAAATGTATGTGTTATGAATAAAATAATAAACAATATACATTGGACTAAAGCAAATTAGAACTATGGAATGGGTATTATTCAAATCAGTCATTTATAAAATAGTATATATAAAAAAAAGAGATCAGCACGAAAGTATATTTGTACAACATAAACATGATACTAAAAAACTGCCCATGGTGTGTGATAGAATTTCAAACATGGTGCTACACACAATGTCACATTGCACGATGGACAAAGTAACGTGACAGTACCCTCTTTTTTGAGATTTGGTGGAATGGGAACCGACATATGACATTATCTATATGATTTTGAAGATTTACCTGTGATTGGCAACAACTGGCATATGTTTTGATAAATTCAGTTGATGTGTACTTGAAAATGAAACCTGACGAACAACGTTTGGAGTATTTGTATCTTTTCGGAACTAATTTATATTTTTTTAAGGTCCTTTATTACATTTAGTTGAAATTCTAGAAGCGATATTTTTTTTTGGTTTGCATGACCACTTGTACATCGTATGTACGTTTTAAAAAAATATAAATCAAAATATGAAATGCAATTTTTCTTATACCATTTCCACACTTTTCTAAGACAATTTAGACTGGATAGCATCATATCGGTTTTATCCCGATTGATGATAGGCCTATCAAGCTCATGTATAGCCAGAATAAAGGACCAGATCTCCAATGTAATAGATTTTCTGTAATTGTTCCGTCGGAAATTTTGGAATATCGGGTCTCTACTCAAGATACACCCGCAAAATCGGAACGTTCGTATTCTTCCCTCACGAATATCAAAGTCGGAGTATATGGATCCAATTGAAGGTCTTTATTGTCGTCGATGTAGTGACATTATAATTTCCGGAACGGACCTAAATTAATAGTAAAAGCTAAATATAATTATAGAATTTTAACTGAAATTCAAATAATGTACGTACAAGCATAGCCCTGACCCAGCGTACGGGAAACAAACTACCTGCTATCGGACACGTGAGATATAACTGAATCCCTTTCAGGGATTTGTTCCATATGTATATTTTTGTATAGTTTTTTTTTCTTTCTTGTGATTGGTTGATTATAATAGTTAGCTGTGTTTGGCGGGCTAATTTTTTAAAGAACAGAGAATTAGTCCTAATTTACTTATAACCACCTAATTTCATCAACATAAAATAAATGTCTACTGTGATACACCCAGTAGACCTGATTCAATGTTCAACATTCAACATTCAAAGTGCATGTTTAAACCGCAGTTGCAAAAAATTCAATTCGGCCCGTTTCAAAGTTTGGTGATTCCTGCTATAAGTTTAATAAATTGTTTCCATTTTACTATCTAGTAAATCATTTTAAGGTTAGTAGTTAAATTTTTCAGTTCAATATGTTTGATTAATAAAAGGTGTAGGCGTTTTTTAGCAAAATAAGACGATTTCATAAAATTTCGACAAATCAGCCCCTTAGGTATATTTGACCCATAAGAAGGTGTTAAGTAGGAAAAAAAATGGACCCACAAGATGTAAACAGAGGGAATTTTTAACTATAATTATAGCATTTTAATTATATTTTAAATAATGTACGTGAAATTTCCTTGTGATCCTACTGTGTGGACAGCCAGGTAATATCACCGATACTGCCACTTGAGTTGCGCGGATTTGAATAGAGGCACCAGCTTGATTTGAATGGCTACGGTTTCATATTTATTTTATATGCTTTATATAACTTTTTTGGTAGGAATTTTTTTTTTTTGGTTGGCTGTGCTTATTGGCTGATTTTTTCAAAACAAACACCATCCCACTTAACTCGGTCTAGTTTTACATGCAACGACAAGTTTAATTTTTTAAGAATTTCGCGCATCTACGCGATGCGCCCGCACCCTGGACACGATTTGTTTGCGCATGTACGCGATGCGCCCCGCACTGAAAGGGTTAAGGCCTTCTCCATGTTTTCCATTGCAATATCTCTGATATATGGCGGGAAGAGACATACCTACAGTGGAATGCACACCTACAGTGGAATGCGCACCTACAGTGGAATGCACACCTACAGTGGAATGCATACCTACAGTGGGCGCGGCCCATAATTTGGGAAGCACTGATCTATGGGATGATCTTTTCTACGGGTTTTTTATACAATCATCCTATTTACAACCGATTATGAGATGTTTAATTTGAAAGAGATATCGTATTGTCAAACTCAAGCGACCTTTAGGAAATGCAGCTGATTATTAATTATAACTGAAGAAGGGTCCTGGGTACCTAAAACTATTGTTGCGAGGTCTCTCATTTAAGAATTAGATACACCAGACACAAATTAAGTCACAGAACCGATTTCTTTTCGTGCGTCTTTTTTCTTGGGACACACTGGTGTGTCATTCAATAACTTTTTTTTTTTTTATTTATTTATTGTCTACGATGAATGAATGGCATGACAGAAAGAATCCAAATCGCCATTCATCCATATAAAGATTTTTTTGATAAACATTTTATACATATTTTTATTTATATGTTATATTAAACTCTGTAAGATACAGATTAATATTCCCCAAGAGTGTCGAACCGGCACAGGTTAGTGTGTTAATTGTTTATATTATTTCAGTTGGATTGAAATAATATTATTTGTTTATAAATATTTATTCAGCATGGGATGGAGGTGGCATTTTAAATTAATAATTCCAAGCATGACTACCCATAAATGTGGATTTTATAAAGGCAGTACGGAGGTAATGGGCTTTTCCTGTCACATATCCCCTGTCCAGTGTTATAAAGAATTCCCTGAATTCATAGTTTTCGTCGGGCACCTATCTGACTACTAACTTAGCTCAGTCGCGGTAACTTGCAATATCGAAAATATATGCATGTTACCTACAAGCCATAACACTGGTTTCATTTCTTACAACCGCTTTTTATTGTTACATACATAGATTTAATAATGGTAGTTCTTTTTTCGTTAGCATTTGACAAATATAATAAAACTATGACGAATCTTCGACTGGATAATTCTTCTAGTCGTAAGATTCAGCAGATCTATCACTAATTTCATTGGGTGGTTCAGCATGTTTTTTATACTACGTGTATTTTCTTATTGGGCATTTGAGGACAGACTTTCCGTACTTTCTTCAAGTAAAAATGTGACTCAAGCATAGGATTGCTAACTCTGTCGCTCTGCGATAAAGAACTCTTCAAAATATATTTATATCTTAAATTGTTGGAATACAATTAATATTTATGCGAACGAACAACTTCTTAAAACTTTGTAAAACAATCGGAAAAGTTTTACTTTAGTAATTTATGTAACGATTTGTCAATTCATTGAACATAAAAGATAATTATAAGAATAATAATTATAATTCAAAATTGTAACACCTAAATATTATATGAAACCTTTAAAACTAAAGCTAGTGTAGATGATAATATTTTTTTAAATTATTTTTATACTGATTTTTTGCAGGTTTGCAATTATTTCATTTTGAAATTAAGGACATTAATCATTTTTTCTAAATTCAAAAATGAACAAAAAAGGATATATATTTGAAAGGGCTGTCCTTTCCAATATAGTACAGGTGGCAACACAAGCATCGAATCTTTTTCATGTCATCCGGAAAACGTGATGGTCATGCTGTTGCCTTCCTTTTCGTAATATCTGCTTCATTATCCCCATTTGAGTCGATTATCGAATCCAATTAGGGGCTAATTTCAATCTATTTTATGTATTAACGTCCTGGAAAACGTTGTAGCGATCGATAAACACGAACTTGCGCCCGGATTTGTTTTTCTGTAATCCAAGCAGTAATCTTGTATTTATTTTGTTATATGTCTTTATTTCTATGTATATAATAGTGATAAAACCGGTAAACATTTCAATAAGTACAGATGAGATGAATTATTATGTCGATGATTTAATAACCCATCCAGACATTGTCATTTAAAAAAGAATGGATTATTCTATGAATAAAAATAGTTATTCAAAGAACTTCGTAATTTGGTCGATATTTTGGATTTTTTAACTGATCAATGACGCGTAAATTACAACGCTCTCGGCGGTGTCACGCTGCAGATTGAGCTCTCGCAGCACGTGTCAATCGCATGTTTCACTCGCATTCGGCACATTGTACCGGAAGCGAGCGAGAAAAAACATCGCGCGCGCGGCAATAGCAGCGAATATTGATGTTTTTTTTTCCGCAATAGCAGACAACAAAGAACAATGATTATTTATAATATGGGGATTTATATTAAAAGAGTTATTCCAGAAAAATATGTTTTTTAAACCGTGTAAAATGAGATATGGCGAATATACGAAAATCGGAGATGGGTCCATTGCTTAAAATCAGCTGGAGTTGTTTTATCTAACGTATTACATCTATATTTATTTAAATTATATTAATTTAGTGTCGTTATTTGATAATAAACGCATTCGTTTATATAGAACTTGCGTATGAAAATGATGAAAAAAATATTTTTCATTTTTTAAAATGATTTTTGCTAAAGTATCAGGTTATTCAGAAAGTAATTTCGTTTTTTTATAAAAATGAAAGACGATTTTTTTTATAGTGAATAAATATTTTATTGAAATAATATTGTTCTTTTGGTTCAATATCTTTTGCCATCTTTCTGGCAGTAGCGTGATTCTACGATCATAAAATTTTTGTTCTTTGCTGGCAAAAAACTGACCCAGATTATTTTTGACTTCTTCATTCGAAGTAAAGGTTTTACCGTCTAAAAAAAATGTAGAGACTGGACATAATAATCAGAAGGTGCCATCAGTTTTGGAGAATATGATGGGTGTGGCAGTACATATATCCCATCTGAGCTGTAAAAGGTTTTGGTGAGTTAACAAACTTGTATGAGATCTCGTATTATTTTGGTGGAACACTACACCTTTTCTATCGATCAATTCTGACCTTTTCTGTTTAAGGGAATCATTCAATTTGTCCAGCTGATGACAGTACACTTCAGGAATTGATCGTTGTGTTGTCCGATAGAAGCTCAAAAAAACGATTTCTTTGAAATCCCACAGATCCATACAGATAGTATCACTTATTTTGATGAATATCGGTTTTCGAAGTGCTTTGAGCCGGTTCATCTTTTTTACTCCATGATCTCTTGCGTTTAACATTGTTGTAGACAACCCATTTCTCGTCCCCAGTGATGATGCGCTTCAAAAATGGATCATTTTCTTGACGTTTGAGAAGCAAATCACAGACGTCAACGCGACTGCACAATTTCTTTTCGTAAGAACATGAGGAACCCATATGTCGAGTTTTGAGATTAAACCTAAGCGTTTCAAATGATCATGCACGGTCCAGATCGATAAATTTAATCTCTTAGCGATCTCACGACTTGTTATTCGCCGGTTTGCATCAATTAATGACTTTATTGTGTCTTCGTCAGCTTCAACTGGCCTTCCAGACCGTGGTGCATCTTCAACATAAAAATTTCCGGATCGAAATTTTGCAACCTAGCTTTGGCACTGGCATTCTGTCAATATATCTTCTCCATATACATCGGATAATTTGTTTCTTGCTTCAACATCATTTTTACCTTTTCGATAGTAAAAAAGTAAAATATGGCGAAAATGCTGCTTTTCACTCTTCATGTTTAAAAGGATACCAACCAAAAACTGCAGCGTAGAATCAATCGAACTTTTTTACAAGAAAGCCTTGCTATATCAGCAGTCAAAATTTATAATGATTATGTGGCTTAAGTGTAAAGCTGGCTGTGAAAAAATACAATTAAGTCCTCTGTTGGGAAAAACGAAATGACTTTCCGAACAACCCAATATGTTTCTATCCATTGTTCAAATAGTGGAAATGCGAATATACATATTTTCTTTAACAGAAAAAGAAATGGATAGCAAAGCGTATAATAAATCAGATATGTTGAAAAAAAATGCGGCGAAAGAAAATATTGGGAAATTTGCATACCGTTCGGAAAAACTCGCGGTTCAATCGATATTTCTATACACTCATGCATGTATTCACTACAAAATTGCACGCCTAGTTGAGCTAGCTCATAATTTTTATAATAGATTGGATAAATATTTGTTTTGCATAAGCGAATACATTGCTATAATCATATTTTCGCACTCTATGCATATTAATTATTATTCTATTTGCATACATAACCCGTAACGGATGTACCATTTTAATGCACATAAGGCCTCTGGCCACGCAGCTAGCTCAGTATGGATGTGACACAATTAACACAATTTATTTGTGGCGATCGTAAAATCTCAGGACTCTCAATGGTAAATAAACGGATCTATATCACGTCGGACACATGTTGTGTTAGAAAATTATGTATTACCATATCGAATTGATAATGCGTTGCCATTTCCTATGTTGAGTGGCCTAGTTCTCAAATAATTTCGTCCAATTTGGATCATTGAGTTGATACCTAATTGAAGGCCTCGTTCCATCGATCTAAGTAAAATGTTACCGTTCAAATATTTATCGATTTTGCCATATTTTGCATCACACGTGTGCATACAATGGTGCATTGCACGATTTTATCATCGGGTTTTCTATCTGCCGCGAACAGGTTATGTATATAAATATTTTTTATGGTCCACATGAAATTGATTGTGTCCCGAGGCTAACTGGCTACTATCATACGAAATCTCGTACACATTCAAATATCAAACTTGTCCAAAGTGACCCAGGCACCTACTATAACCGTTTACTATCTTGATTTAATATTTTCTCAGTGTCAGCTCGGCGACCGATCATGATCTCTATTAGTGTCTGACGACGTAACACTTAGAATATATGCCTGTGCAAATTTAGCCGTAGTTACACACGTGTGCAGATGAAGATGAAGACGTTTTACATATGGAAATTGCGTAATTATTCGCGTTTTTATCGAATGCATACATCGAATCGTTTTGAACACATTTTTTTTTTGTATATTCAAGCCGTCGAAAATGCGGAAACCCGGACGAAACATTGCGGTACACCTTTTTTAATTCAAGTAATTTGTCTTTATGACAATCTGGCGGCGAGTGTCTGTGATATTATTGCATTTTTTTGCGCTTACACAACGCATATCGATCTTATCGAAATTATCTGCAATAAATACGCAACTCATGTTCATTTCAGAGCAAATTAATAAAATATAATAAAAAATAATGCTTTCTAAATTCAACATATTACAGGAAAATCTGGTGATTTATATAAAATCAGGTTTGAACTAAAATATATGTAAATGATGACATCACCGCAATGCTTTGTCGGGATGCTGTATCGATTTTATTGATCCGATTGAAATCGTCATTAAGATTTTATTACGTTCTTTTTTGCTAATTAATATTGCTGTTATGCTGGCCTGAATTACTTGTGAAAAACATCTTTCATGAAAATATTATTGCTGCTTTGATGTTTTTAAAAGTAGTCGCATTTATGTTACACAACAATGAATTGTATTCATAATAAAAAAAAGTTTCAGACCACTGTAGCATTTGCACAGGCTTCTCGTATTTTATTACCGATCTTCATGACGTCAATGATGATCAAACGACGATATATCGTCGTTTATCATTCAAAAGAAATACAGTACAGTCGTTATTCGGACTAATGATGGAGAGGGGAATTTTCTTTAGAGCTATTATATTATTTTTTATCCCCATTGCTTGATGTACTCCGAAAAAGTATCAACAGATTGATGATTTCTGCTTCTCCACTTGCATCCCAATCTTCTTGGTTGAGATTGTAAATAATATCTGCATCGTTTTTATTCGTTGAAAATCCGGAATACATGAATCATATTCTAATTCTACATCTGGTAAAATTTTCCTCCACGATCGAATGAGAGTTGTCGGCTTTGTTTTGTACCAAGGTTGATACACTCTTGTATCACACCAAGTATCGTCATTTTTTTAAGAAGATAATCAAGCTGTCATCTTCGTTACATAGGGTTTTAAGAAGGCCAGTACGGTAATGTCGGTTCAATTAATAAATAATCACTTCATCAATGTGTTGTATTAAAGAAGTGATACTTGGTGGTAAAAAATTTGAAAGAATAAGGTCGTTGTCTGTTTTAATATGATTTCATCTAGATAAGAAGCAGCATTATCTAATAACGGCATTCCTTTCTGTACCAAACTTGTTACATTTCAAATATTATCTCACTTCTGGAACCCATTTAGCTTTGAACCAGTCTTCAAAGATCTTTATATTTATCCATCTGAGATGGAAGAATCCTTTTTTACTCTTATAAATCAATAAAACTTTGAGTAATTGAAAAAAAGATGCAAGGCTAATCCTTTTAACACTTTATGAGCCGCAAGGTTTTACATCAAACCAAGCCTGGGGGCCGCATGGTTTCATGTAATGATAATCCAAGCTAACATGGACGTGTATCCATTCTGTGGTCAAATAGTAGAATTACATTGTGCATCGTTTTCAGGAAAAAAAATGCCAAGTGGGGGTATGGCTCTCAAGCCAGAAGGCGTGAACGGCTCATACCGCTTGGCTACAAAATCACGCCTTTTAGCGTGAACGGTTCATAAAGTGTTAATATTATATCATTTTCTATTTTTAAATAATCGTATCAATTTAAAATTATATGACAAATCAAACTTGCTTCTGCGATCATTGAGTTGATATTAGGGAAAGCATTCTCTCCACATTTGCATTGTGGGCTGGAATAGCAAATACGTATTTACACAGGGTTTAGGGAGAAACCGGACAAATAACAACACGGGACTGAGTTGTGAAATACGGTGTCAGACACGTATATATGGGACGTTTGGCAATGTCATCCATCTCCCTTTCTGGCTAATGATTATAATGATTATATCTAATACTTTTAACTCTTAATATAAATCTACAGGTCACAATTTTTTTGAATTTATCTAAAAAGTCTAAATATGAAATATTCTAAATAATAATTGTTCTTTATTATTGTCTTGCAATATGTTTCTTCTCGCTCGCATCCGGTATGATGTTCCGAGTGTGATTGAAACTTGCGTGAGACAAGACATCGCCGAGAGCGTTGTTATTTACGCACCATATTGATTAGTTAAAAATCCAAAATATCGACCAAGTTATGAAGCATATCATGAATAACTATTTTTATTCTTGGAATAAGCCATATTTAGACAAATAATATCTTGATATTGTTGAAAAATTCATCAATATCTTGACTTGAAATGCTTGGGGTATCTGAGAAACCCCTTTCGGACCCTTCCCCCTTTTCGAATCAACAGTATATCGCTTATTCAAAAGATTACATTTCTTATAGACTTACAAATTACAACAAAATATTCTGCAAAATTACAACCAAGTCCCCAATCAAATAAGTTTGAGAAACGGTGATTTAGACATTATTGTTAATTTTTAAAAATACAAAAACTGATCGTTTATCAAATATAAGTTTAGTCATTAATATATTTTTGTTCCTTTCAGACTAATCCATACCTTATCCAATTCTTTTTCAAAAACTTGTTTATATGGCGTGTACCTACTTCAGCAATTCTGACTTCATTTTATCAATATTATTTTTTTAACTTTAGGAATATAAAGAATTCGTATAGGTTCGTGTCCGCCGAATACGGAGGCAGTAACAGGCATACCAACGAAACAAAAATTGTTACATTAGACTAATTCTATATATTTTGCATGATTTAAATGTGGAGTGCGCTATTTTGTTACATCTTTTCTCATGCTCTGAGTATTGGTTATGTTTTTAGCATTTTCGCTAATATGACAAACAAGGATATACCGGTTTTTTGCAATGAAGGGGTTCGTATCTATAGCGAAATCTCGTATATGACCTAAAATATGTTTCGATTATTTTAATTTTGTATCAGTTTGTTTCGAATATGCGATTAATTGAAAATGTTACAAAATTTGGTTAGATTCGATGACGGAAATCTTATCAATGCAAGTTTTTTTTGGCAATACAACATGTTGAATGAATATACATAGCAATCGATTTATGCAATGGTTAATTTAAAATTTAAATCACGTTATTGCCTAGTAAATGTCTCCTGTTTTAAAACCGGTATTTATCGATTGTAAAGATTCTTTGAGAGTTCTCTCTCGTCTTTGTTGTGTTTTCGAGGTATTTTCCAATGTATTACAGACAGATTATTTTCGTCGAATTTTCCGACCGCAAAAATTAGCGTCGGAATTTTTTGTCCATTGAAATATCCCGAGTGGAATACGAATCGGATTATGTTGAATTGACGAGTTCCGTTTTAGTAGTTACTGTTATTGCGTAATGTTTAAGAATCCGTTAACGCATCACGTACTAATCGAGCTCGGTTTCGTACTCACGTAATGTATTATATATTTTTTGTCTTTGCTGGGATGGCCGTCCTTTTATGCTCTTCGAGACGACTGCATTCATCACGATTCGTGATAGTGTATCTGTATTATATATATAGTTGCCAGATTTTTTTCGCAACATAATATAATTTATTATGAAACGTGGCTAGAAATTCTAAAGCGATCTGTGCAGATTTGTTCAAACAATTCTTGGTTTATATTGAAACCTCTGTGTTTAAAAATCTGGTAACTCAAAAGCAATTAACGTTCTAGTGCCTCTTTTATTGTGGTTCGCTCTCTGCCTAATTGTATTTTTTTTTATTATTATTTCATGTTTTTGTGCACATTTTTAAAATGGCAATTCGCAGAGTATAATTAAAGTTTTTATTAAAGATAATTTTCCATTTATAACAAAAAAATTCCGGCAATTTTCGTTTAATTTATCCCCGGCGCTCAAATGTCGGGCGCTGCAACATGTTACGTGTTCAGGTGGTGCAAATGTTCCCGTGGGATTTAGACTGGAAAATTTCGCCCTGGGTTTAATTACGAGTACCGCGTAGTTTATCGTGTTATGCCTTCCCGCTTCCCCGACTTCGGTAATTGGAATCGATCCCGTTTATTCATTTTTTTTGTATTTTTTATTTGCAGTTTGCGCTTCGAATCGATCCCTGAGCGGTCGATACCACGCTGGTGTTTGGCTGGGAAGACGCTGGGCCTGCTGCCGAGCCGGCACCAGGCAGGCCCCTGGCTGTGAGACCAGCTCCGTCTGGGCCTACGACACTCCAGTGACCCCAGTGACCTGCCCCTGCAACGGGCCTTGTCCTTCAGTCGTTTCAGAAGTCGACACGAGTCTCACAGGTAAATCACACGGCATCTCACTATACCAAAAACGCTCGTTGTTTTCTGCGCATGCACGTAATGCTATGAAGTACCCAGAGACTGATGCCCAAGGCATGTAGTAATCGTACTAAGTAAACAGGAAAATAACGGCGGACATCTTAGTCCTGCTCTTTACACTGTTGGAAGATCAAATGCTTGTCCTTTGATGTCGAGGAGGATGGATATTTTCAAGGGCAAAGTTTGAAGTTATTTGTGCATTTCGTTTTGGAATAAGCAAACCATTATGCAGACCATTTGCTTTTGTCTGATCTACTCTTCATCTTCTATACGCTCGAAAGACGCCTTTCAAACTTTAATTATTTTGCTAGCTGTTTAAATAACCGATAACTATAGAAGTCTAACGTCTAACTTTAGCGCAAGCTCTCTAATTATTATGTGTGACAATATATTTTTGGAACCACTGTTGCACTGTATATAAGGCCTCGACTTTCGCACATAATTGATTCCTGTAGCATTGGGAGGAAGAAACACAACGTTAGCATGAAATTAAATTTAACCAATCTTTAAATATGATTTTCAAATGACTGGAAGCAATTCTTAATCTTTTCCTTTCTATGGGATTTTCTGCTAAAGCTAACATTGGCTTCAATCACCAGCTATATTTGCATTAAGAAGCAATGACGAGAGGACAGAGTCTCCAGGGTCGTCATGTTGACGAACTTGTGAAGGACGTACTCAATGTGGCTCCATCTTTCGATAGAAGGAAATGCAGGAGCGTGTTCACGCTGCAACTGCAGGGAGAAGAAGAGGGACGGGCGGGACGCCAAATGTTGCCAGGACGCAACACGGCGTTAAGAAAACACCGCAGGTTTTTAGAAGGTTTATAGCCAGAGGAAACTGATTCTTCCTTCGATAGGAATGTACGATTGGGCATTTTTATCTGGCTAGGGGAATATTCTACATCTAAAATAATTTTAGACAATGTGGAAATTAACTCTTTTGCAATATCTCTATCTGCATCAATCAATTTAATATTATTTAAAGAATATCTTATTTTAAATTCATCGCACCAGCCATTCTTCTTCCGTTCATTCCGCTCTGTTCTTCATCCGTTCTGTCCTTGTGTTTTCTCTATATAATTGTCTGTTATTGGCGAGCTGGAACAATTCTGGAGATTCTAATTCGGTCCAGTTGCGAATATTGCGGAGCCACGACAGTTTCTTTCTTCCCAACCACCGTTAACCTTATATTTCTCTTACAATGATGGTCTGCAGAAGGCGATACTTTGGTCCACGTATGATGTGTCCAAAGAACTCAATCCTAAGTGTTTTGACGGGGTCCAGAAGTTCCCACTCCTTGTGCAGAAGTCGAAAGACCGTTGCATTCTTAACGTGGTCCGTCCATGAAATCTTGAACATTCTTCGGTAGCACCACATTACCTTGCTTGAACAATTTTTGCATTATCGACAAAACTCTTTAATAAAATGTTTTTTTTTTAAATGTGCGAAATAGCGAATTGTGCGAAAATCGGAGCCACACTAAAAGTATTGCTTATTTTGGGCAGTTTTAGCAGCTTCGGTACATATTTTGTAATCAAAAATACAAAAAAATGCTCGTATTTGTCGTACATTTACCAATTCAGTTGCATAAATTTAAATGGCTTTTTCAAGTAGTTTTGAAGAAATCACTCACTTTATTTGCCGAGTACATTATGATGGTCAATAAGTCCTTGCTGATGATCGCTACAACGTTTTCCAGCATTGAGTCAAACGGCTATAGTGAGGGAGATAGTTCGCCATTATTGAGTGGACCATAACTTTGAAGAATCAAAGCATATCTACAATCTAGATAGATACGCTTCAAAGTAAAATGCATTTAGGGTTTACTGCTGGAGACAGAAAGGAGAAAGAAAAGAGCCAGCGTTCTTGGCGACAGAACGTGAAGACTTGTTACGTTTATACTTTAATATTTTGGGGTCCGAGGACCTCATCGGCTGTTGTAGTTTTATTTTTACACAACGGCGGATTACACAACATTATCGATTTTTAACAATCTAATATTATGTGTGATTTTCCCTTCATTTCTGCACATTGGTCGATAACCTCGATGATCTGTCCACCTTTCAAATTCGGCATCAATGCAACTGTCTATCGCCACCATCTGGGTAATTACATTAATCAAATGATCTGCATTGTTCTCGTGTGTTGAGAGGCGAACATATATTTGTTAACGATCGCTCTCGGCAATTAAAGTGCTTTCTTTCCGCGACGATGTGCTAATTCGTTGCCAAAATTTCTTTTGATCGATATTTGTTAAGACGAAACGTATCGGCTAATACAAAAGCGTGTCAATTTATAATAAAAAAAATTGCTCCATCAGCATCATCGCTTTAATAAATCTCTGATAATGGCTACCTGCTCGTTAAGCGAGTCATCAACGCCTATAAAGATAACGAACTGGCTCGTTTTAAAATACGGGATATGCATCATGATGATAAATTTGTTACGGACTTTTTGCATCGAAAAAATCAGGCTGAGACGTGTATAGATTATAATGTATCTTAATTTTTTGTAAATATTTTTGTTATTCAACTCGATTAATTGCAAATTACACTGTTGGAATATTTAAATGTCAGAGGTTATCGTCTTTTTTTTGTAATTTGACAAATTATCTGCTAGATTCGATTATTATTTTTCTCCTTAGAGATTTACTATAGCGTTAATCATTTTAATTGACATTTTACATGTTGGAAAATCTAATATTTATGCCGTCTTATCACACTTAATATATATATCTACCTGGCGAAATTATATCATACAGCGAAACATTCTATTTACAGATGCTGTGAAATACAATCGTTCAATATTAATGACTTCATACATCATGTAACAATTTTTATACGATACGGATGTTCTGTAAGGCGAAAACTCTACCAGCTTTTTTACACGTCCCTATTTCTATTTACGCTGTTATATTGGACGAAAAAACGTTATTTTCCACCTCTCATTATTCATTTCCACCGCATTTAATACAAATTATTTATATCGTCGCTCGTTCACTTTGGCCCGAAGACCGGAAAATCCCCATCTTTCGACATAACTCACCTTTCGCCGTGTATCTCCAGGGAGACCGGAAAATCGGAAAAATTTCCTGGGTCCTAAATAAAATAACTCGCTGTATATTTGTATAATGCTGAGCCTAATAATACCGGTATGCGGGAATGCTGGTAGTAATCGATTACACAGGTAGTTCCGATTGGCAATTCGCCAGGTTAAAGTTTGCAAGGTTCAGATATCGGAGCGAATAACACTTTTTTTTATATGGATGCGGCATTCTAGAAATGAATCCAATATGCGTCTTATCTTGGATAAAATGCTTAGTTTATTTATTTTTCTTCTCTTAATGACTATTTCATCAACTTGAAAAGATGATAAATACTGAAGCCAATTAAGAAACTGTCCTCTGATTAATCTCTTAAGTATTTTTTTCAGTGCAGTAGAATTTTTTTTTTTTTTTAAATGCTCATTTTTCACTTTCCCGAGAGTCTGTTTGCACAAATTCTAGTATTTTTTTGTTGTTAAATTATGTCGCTCGATCTATATCGCCGGAATAAAAACTGACATATTTTTACTGTAAAAACTGCCGATATAAACTTCGTCAATAGTTTTTGTTGCGCAGTTGGCGTTCAAGTCTTCATCGAAAAAAAGTATCATATATTGTCTGGCGTATACTTCTGAAGTTTCTGGCTTCGACGTTTTACCCCTGGCAATAAAATTAAATTTATTATGCAAAAAATAAAGCAAAAAACTACAATAATGTTTATTCCGCCGTGTCTATTCATAAAATTACCTCAAATGCGACATGTAAAAATAAAGGGTGCGGTTTTAGTATGCGGTATACCGTTTAAATCGCGGTCTACGGATGTTTATTCGTTTATTTTAAACGCATGGCAACAGATCGTTTATTTTATTAAAAAAAGATAAATTAACAAGTTTTCATTAGTATTATTAACACTTTTTGAGCCGCAAGGTTTTACATCAAACCTAGCCTGGGGACCGTATGGTTTTTATGTAATGATAATTCAAGCTAACATGCACGTGTGTCCATCTGTGGTCAAATAGTAGAATTGCATTGTGCATTGTTATCAGAAAAAAAAATGCCAAGTGGGGGTAAGGCTCTCACGCCAAAAGGCGTGAACGGCTCATAACGCTTGGCTACAAAATCACCCCAAAAGGCGCGAACGGCTCATAAAGTGTTAATTAATCAATCAAATCATTTTCTCAGTGCTTTATTATCACTTTCTAACAAATGTGATTGAATATTTGAACTACAATTTAATAAATATCGTGATTTAAAGGTAGACCGCATACAGTTTTTTCACGTCAAATACACCCGTTTTCAAATCAAATGCATCGTTTTGCAAATCAAATGCACCCTTTTGCAAATCAAGTACAACTTTTTACAAATCAAATGCACCTAATTAACGGGTATAAAGTTAAAGTTAAAATAGCAAATTAGCGGGTATAAAGTTGTATGTAAACGTGTATTTGACGTGAAAAAACTGTACTAATGCAATAACGTTACGGTAGACCGCGTACTAAATCGGCACCAAAGATTTTAATTTACGTAGACTTAGTTAAACTGATTTTTTCCACTGTGTGTGACGAAACAATGTAACTCAAATCGTAAATCATTTTTTAGGTTTAACAGCACTGTTTTAAATATTTTATCTCCTAATTGTAGTTCTTATACTTCCCTATTGCTGCTTTCATATGATTCGATGTTTACTGATTTTTATTGTCCTTATTTTTTTTGAAATCTTCGTCATCTAGCATCTACTCGATTAGGATGTCTAAAAACTGGTTATATTTAATATTATCATAGCGTTTAATTTAACCGATCCATCACTGCAGCTCGAAAACAACCGCGTCGTCCGAAGGGGGTCTATTAATAATAAAAAATAGATCCCAAGAATTTCAAGTCAAGATATTGATGAATTCTTCATTAATATCTTGACATTTTATTTAAAAATGAATTATTCTATGAATAAAAAAAGTTATTCTTGATATGGCTCAAAATTTGGGCGATATTCTGTTTTTTTAACTAATCAATATGACGCTTAAATGACAACGATCTCTGCGATGTCTCGCCACAGCTGAGCTTTCGCAGCACGTGCACTCTCACATTTCACTCGCACTCAGCTCATCGTAACGGATTCGAGCGAGAAAAAAAATCATCGCGTCTGTGATAAAAAAGCGAATATTGTTGTTCATGTATTTTTTTCGCAAATGCGGACAATAAAGGTCAATGATTATTTATAATATGTATTCTTTAGGCTTTTTAATACAAATACAGAAATCTTATGACATGTAGGATTAGGATAAAAAAAACTTGGGGTCCCACTAGCATCGGCACGGCTAGGTTAAATAAATAGGGTGTATGCAAACCTATTTTTCTTTCTAGGGAAAAAAATAAATATCATTGAGTGAAATTTCCAACGTTTTAATAACGCGGTAAAAGTTTGCGCTTATTATTTTCCATTATGAAAATAATCAAATTGCACAAAAATATGTATCAAAGTAAAAGTGTTTGCACATCGCCATACGTTATTATTTCTCTGAGAAATAATAATCGAAAAAATATTGTAAATGACTTTACAATAAGATAATTAGAAATTGTCGTAATTTATTTTTAAAGTTACTTTCTACAATATATTTATATATATTTTTTTCGTGATTTTTTGTTATCATCATAATTATCATTAATCACACAGTCGGTGGTTTATGCACAGTTGGCAATGGCCTCCACCACACAATGCATTCATTTTCAAATGTCACTGACAATTTTTTCTTATAAATGCAACATTCCCTACTCGAATCTTACGTGCGATTTTTTTTTTGAAAAATAATCTCATTAAAAATCGCGTCGTACCAATGAAGACATTGATATTATTGCATTTTTTTTTCAATAGAAAAAAATTGCACACATCAAACACGTATTAGTCAACGGTATCTGATATTACGCAAACTTATTTTCACTCGCTGCATTATGACTTAAGCATATTTCGCTTTAAATTACATTTTTTTAATTAGCATGAGTGAAGATTCTGATGTATGCAGTATGATAAAGATGCATCTGTTATAAAAAAAATGAATAAAATTATGTGTTGGCCAATACCACTCGCAGTGCATATGAAACGATTACCGCTGATGATCTGTGGTCTCTCGCTCATCATCATCTTAGGTGATGGATGGTCATTGTGCCAGATACTCTCAAGTGGAAATCTGACGGCATGCGAGATTTGACGTAGTTGATTTCGTATTATTTGCTTGCCGAGTCCTTACACTGCGTATATATCGCATAAATAGCTGTTTTGCAGCTCTTTGATGGATGTAAATATTGTTTCAATGCTCTGATCCAAGGACGACCGGTGTATGTTTCAGATTTTTTAAATACAACTTGATTTTATGCCTTATTATGCATCGATACAATCGATTGGTTTAGTATGAATGATTTTAGTTAATACCAAAAACGACGTGCTTATGTTTTTTATCCTGAAATAATTCATTTGGCATCTAAAATCTATTTTTATTAATTTTTTCTTTGTACATACTTTGTAATTTTATTTATCATAATTTATTTTTGAGTATTATCCTGATTTCGGTACTTATCTTATTATTTTTTTGCTCGATTTAATACTTAAAATAAAATTGACATTTGCATACTGTTGGATCATAAATTTCATAAGACTGATAAAAAATACATGAATAATGTCTCCTTCGTCGATTTTAGAGTTCTTATATCCTATACTTTATGACTAAACATATTGAAAAAATACGTTGATATATTACGTTCCCGTAATATATGTCGAAGGTTGAGAACCATTAATATAATTTATATTCATATATTTTTTTAAATATTGTGAGTTATGTATTTATATATAAAAACGTTTGATATTTATAATAGAAAAACGTGAATACTGCAGTAGACACAATTCATGGATGAAAATAGTTTAAATGTTTTTATAAGTAATTAAAAGCTTCGGGTGCAAAGTTTCATTTGCTTTAAGGCTAGATTCTAATGGCTTGTATATTTTAATCAAACAAGACTTTTTTAAATTTAATTTAATCTATTTCTAACTTTCAATTAGTACAATTAAAGTCTTGGTATGTATTGTTAATCATTAACGTTTTCTAATTTTAAAAGTATACTATTTTTGTAATAAAGATATTTGAGCAAA
Organism: Philopotamus ludificatus; assembly: GCA_022495035.1. Classification (NCBI taxonomy): domain Eukaryota; kingdom Metazoa; phylum Arthropoda; class Insecta; order Trichoptera; family Philopotamidae; genus Philopotamus; species Philopotamus ludificatus. Next base: position 23,683 of record JAGXCT010035936.1, on the reverse strand, counting down.
CGACGGCTTCATATCCAGAAGGTTTTCTGTAAGATATGAATCCATGAATTGCAAAAATAAATATGTAATGAAAATCACATACATGCGGACCTCGATTTTCGCACAATTCGCTATTTCGCACATTTAAAAAAACCTTTTTTAGTTACGATACTTTTGTTTCCTCTCCCTCCTTACTAAGCGACCTGACCTTTGTCAAAGTCCTTACCGTGATGAAAGGATCGCTATTATGCAATAGGGTGGGTAGATGCTAGCTATGACTCGTCTCGCCGGACCCCTAGAGAAGAGTAAAGCTAATACCGAGATAAATCCCCTCCCACTTGCCTGGACACAGAACGCTTAGAGTATCCGGCGCCTATTTCCAGAACTTCAATTATCGCCTTTATACGTCTGTTGTAAAAAACGAGCAATTACTTTTATTATGTTATTTTTAATTTTTAATTTTATACTTTAGAATTTTTACCTCTTGGCGCCCCGGTGCCTGTGTGCGCCGCACAATCTTGCCATATGGACGGCGCGCCCCTACCTGGACACAGTAAAGAAGGTAAAAATTAATACCAGCAATGGTAGATGATACATGTCCAATGCCAGCAATGGCTAAGAGAAAGAAATCTCTATAAAAATAGCGTACCAAGGCGGTTGAGCCATACCGATATGGACGTAAAAGGAAGTCCTCACGCCATTGTGAGAGACCCCGACTCCCTTGGCCTCGACTACCATTCGAGAGTCTGGTAGGGCCCAAAACACTTAATTTTTGTCGGTTTTCTTTTATTTTACACGATTTTCTATACCACGATGTTTTTTATTTTTAAAATAACGCAGTTTTTTTAAATTGAAATAACCTATCTATAAATTCTATCACTTTTTACACGGTTTTGGTGGAACGTATTTACCGTGCAAAAATAAAGTTGTGTGAAATATTTAAGTTGTACTTTAATTTAGTTGGAGTCAGACCCTAATCAAAAACCTTTCCACTCCGCGGGCAAGACGCATTGGCCCAAAAGATTTTTAGCAAAAAAATTTGAACCATTTTTTCCCTTTGTTTTAAAAAATATAATGTCTTTTTTAATCGGATACAAGATCACACCCTATAGATGCTTCTTATTCATTTTTTCAACGATTATATCTTTTAACAAATTTGTAAAAAAAATATATAATGTCAGGTAAGTAATTTCATTTTTTTATGAAAATGAGAGACGATTTTCTTTTAGTGAATAAATATTTTATTGAATTATATATAGTCCATACTGGTCCAATACCATTTGTCATCTTTCTGCCAGTAGCGTGATTCCACGCTCATAAAATTTTTGTTCTTTGCTGGCAAAAATCTGATCCAAGTGATTTTTGACCTTCTCAATTGAAGTAAAGGTTTTATCGTTTAAAAATTGAAGAGACCCGAACAAAAAATAATCAGAAGGTGCCAGATTTGGAGAATATGGTGGGTGTGGCAGTACATCCTATCCAAGCTTTAAAAGCTTTTGGCGAGTTAACAAACTTGTCTGAGGTCTCGCATTATCTTGGTGGAACACCATACCCTTTCTATTGATCAATTATGATATTTTATGTTGAAGTGAATCATTCCATTTGTCCAGCTAATGACAGTACACTTCAGAATTGATCTTTGTGTTGTCTGGTAGAAGCTCAAAAAACGATTCCTTTGAAATCCCACGGATCCAAATAGAAAGCTTCAGTTATTTTGATGAATATAGCCGGTTCATCTTTTTTACTCCATGATCTCTTGCGTTGTTGTAGACAACCCATTTCTCGTCCCCAGTGATGATGCGCTTCAAAAATGGATCATTTTCTTGACGTTTGAGAAGCAAATCACAAAAGTCATCGCGACGGTACAAATTTCTTTCCGTAAGAACATGAGGAACCCATATGTCGAGCTTTGAGATTAAACCTAGGCGTTTCAAATGATCATGAACGGTCGAATTCGATACATTTAATCTCTCGGTGATCTCACGAGTTGTTATTCACCGGTTTGCATCAATTAATGCTTTTATTGTGTCTTGATCAGTTTCAACTGGCCTTCCAGAACGCGATGCATCTTCAACATCAAAATTTTGGAAACCAGTTTTGGCACTGGCGTTCTATCAATACATCTTCTCCATACACATTGGATAATTTTTTTCTTGTTTAAAGAGCATTTTTACCTTTTCTATATTAAAAAAAGTAAATAGACGTAGACTAAAAATGGACATTTATTTTGTTTTTATTTGTAAAAATAATAACAGTGCAAATCAAGGTATGATTGTATTTTCATCTGTTATATTAATCAATTCACGTGTTTTTTTTTTAAAACCGCCATGTAATTCAAGGTGTGAGTCTAATAATTTTCCACAATTTCTAAAATCTTTTGAAAACGTATGGGAGAGCTCGTATCAATTTTCTTTTTTGATTTGCATTGTCGCGAAAATGCCATTGTGTGTGCGAGTTCGTGGAAGGTTCGTACCGCTGATCTTGAGAGCGAGCAGCCAGCGAGACGAGGCAGGCGTGTTGAAATAATATATTAAAACGAGAGACCCGTGGGCGTCCGCGTGCCATCTGTGAGGACGCCTGTCTTGCGGAGTTTTCTCTTGTCGATGCTCTGCCGCTTCAGTCGGACACGGAGGTGCGCGCGCGCAGGTGTCTCGGCCACCTGATCTGACACACTTGCGCCAACAGCGTCTGACCCGCGCATGTGTACGTGTGTTCGCGTTCTCTATGTCGCGGAATGAGCGGTTGCAATTTTTGCATCTGGCGAAACCAGCCGGTGTTACGAATGTTATGAAACCGCGCAGTGTCAACCGCCTCTTTCTTCCTATTTGGCAACCGAACGCCTGACCTGCGCGCGGCCACTTGCGACACGCCTCGGATGAGTTTTTAATAGTTTTTTTGCTGCTACTACTTGTTCTAATCAAACGGATAACAGTTTGTGTTGTGACGGCGCTGCAGTGCCGGGTTTCGAAAGTGCTCCGGCGTTTGTCTCGCCGAGCCGCGCGGAAATGGTCAGCAAGTTTCTGCAGCTGCTGGAAGACTTCTGTGTGACCATCCTCGCTTTCGCCGTGTTCTTTCTCGTTTGCCTGTTCACCGTGGTCGTGATATTCGCGTTCACCAATCACTAGTGATGTGTCAGAAAATCATCTAAAATTGCTACCGAGTTGGACGCCGACACGCTCGCCGTGTCGAACAATATAATAATGAAAGATGAGACTCCCGAGGTCGAAAAACCGGATGGAAAAGCGGGATACCGCTTTTCCTTCTGGACCTTCGCTAGCAGCTTCCTGTTGCAGCAAAAAGGTAATAATTATTATAATTTCTAATTGATTTGATTCGTGGAATATTAAATTGGAATTATAACGACTTGAAACCATACCTGAGGTTGATTAAATGCGAAATTTCGTTATTCTCAACAAAGAAGAGCGTTTAGCTCCTTTTGAATTTTTTTATCTTCTGTTGAAGAATACCTTCTCGTTCCGTGTCTTTTTTTATTCTCGGGAATAGTAAAATGTTGCAGTAAGGAAGGTCCTACAAATACGTGGGCTGATGCATCATAACAATGTTGTTTTTAGCCAAAAATTTTTTTTACATATTCTATTTATTTCACGAGTAAAAAAATGCTTAGCGCTCATCAAAACACGGAATCCTTTTTGACAGCCAACAATAAATTAAGTATCCAATTTGACTACCAATATCAATATTCGTCAGGGACATCTATACCAGCACAACAAATGTGACAATTGGATTTATAAAGCCTGAGTAATTCATATTAATTTAATTAACTAACATGTGGAATTTGGTCTTATTTATCAACCCTTATTCACCCCATACCTACGGATTTTTTTGCGCGGTTTTAGAAACCGCGTAAAAATATAAGGTGCATTCCAATTTTTACCAAAGATTAAGGGAATAATTGAAAAAAAAAAACATATACACCTGACTAGGTGTTTAATGCCGAGGATACTGGAAAAAATCCCTATCAGGACTTATTTTTCCAAATCACAAAAAACTGCTAATAGCTTCAACACAGCAAGTGACGACATTATTTAGCAGTAATGCATTCGGTGATTATTGCTGATCAACCATGATCTTTGAAGGTTATAAACATGGACTATATTCCTGTACATTGGAGGGATAAAAAGAAAGCTTGAATGACGACAAAAATTATATTAAAAAACATGTTTTTATGCGGTTTTTTATACGCATCCCTACATTTTGTATGCGCTTTCTATTTCCTAGTACGAATTCATGATTTTTTATGAACTACATATCTTTTTGCGCGGTTTTTTCCTGGAACGTATCTACCGCGCAAATCGAGGGATAAGTGTACAAACGGAAATGTGAGAATCAAGTGTAAATTAACCCTTTGGCTGCTATGTATCATGCTCGGGCAAATTTGAGCCACTCTATATTTGTCTCCCCCCTGGCTAAAATTAGTAAAACATCGTCCTTTCATCATCTGGAATAGAAAGAATTCGCATAGATCGTGTCTGGTGTTGTTGGCAAAAAAAACGATTAACTTTTATTTATCCTGAATACGATAATCAGGTGTAAATTAATCCTTTGACTGTTATGTATCCCGCCGATATAACAAACAACGATATATCGGTGTTTAGCAGTCAAAGGGTTAATACTAACATGGTATCATATTTTAAACATATTCATCTCTGTGATTTCCACATCAAACCACGGATTCGAACATCAAGGACAAGCTATGCATTCCGCGAAATTCAAAAATTAACATGCGGTCGGCAAGGGCCATAAAATTCGTTTTGATTTTTTTTTATTTGTTCTAGAATTCTACACAAATATTTTGTGATCTTAAATAAATATATATTTTTGTGAATTCTTGGTAATTATTTTTTGCGAAGTCCTTTGTTTCAATTCAAATATAGCTGCGAAACCTTTTGATTTTAATATAGTGAAAAATAGTACAGTGAAACCCTGTTTTTACGTGCCCACAATTTTTACATTCCCGTGTTATTTATTTTAGCACCCCGAATCAATGATTTTAGCATAATGGATATAATTTTCAAGTATTGATCGTGTCCTTTTGATGCTGTAAAGTATAATAATAATTATTAGGGTAAAATAAAAATAAATAGGAACCACTCGTACATGTGTTAGATGCAAGAATTTTGATTAAATCTCATCAACCCGTACATCTGATCATATTTCCTATGTATTAATGATGATATGGCAAATTAGCATTAATATTTATTGCCTCATTGTTTTTTTTTTATTATTTATAATTTTTTTAATCAGTAATAACTCAAAACCTTGACATTACACGCTGATGTCAGTCGATAATGATTTTATTATTTTTTTCTTAATCATATACATTAAGATCTATCGTGGATGCGATCGTGTAACAATTTTCCGAACAATCCATCCATCCAATTAGAACGCAATGTTAATAAATAATTTTCAGTAATGGTCCTCTTAATATGGTCATTAGTAATATGTTTCAACTATTGTTTTGACATTCGATTCTAATGCAATACGACATGAAAACCGGTGTTACCCGATCTTTATCATAACAATTAGTGGATAATTAAGATTTTGTACGATAGTGTCAAATGCATAGTTGTGGATAGCTCATGTATCGGATCGCACCATGAGCAGAAGACCGAGGTTACTATGGATGGATGGTAAATATGGACAACCTTTATATTTTGCTACCACCATTGACCCGTTCACTGCATCATATTTTTTAATTAATATCAATTTAAAATTTCACTCGGTAATTTTGCAATGCCGGATGTGGTTCGCGCCGGATTTTATTAATGAAAGTTGTAATTTGATCCGATCCTAAACGATTTTTTGATCGTGATGGATCATCGACGGTATCGCGTTTGACTCCCTGTTACTGTTAATTAAAAATGTAATCACTGAGATTTTTTTTATCGTATGATGTCAATTACCACAGAATATATACGTTTTTTTATTTTTAAATTCACTGATCATTTCCTTTATTTTTTACGTCTTCACGCCAGCATCTGACACGAATTGATTAAATTATATGATCGTCGAAATGTAATATCGCACTTTATTGCATTCAATCAAATATTTTATTCTTTACGATGTGAAATCTTGAATATGATTTACATTTAAAATTGATGAAAATTGTATTTTTCTTCGAAAATGTTCATGTTAATCTTGTGTTTATTTAAATTGAATTATTTTCGATTTGGGTTAAGAGGCTGCAGCGGCCGCAGAAAAACTCGTTTTTCGTATTATATATTTTTTGTTGGCAATTTGCGTAATATAAAACGCAGAATTGTGAGATGCAATCTTGTTTTTATTTTCAATAAAATCGCAGATTGCAAAGTCATCGTCAGATCAATGAATACCTTGATTGTAATCCGTTTTTGTTTGATTTATTTCTGATTTTGACCCGATCGAATCAATGCCGAATTACGAATGGCATTATCGATGTAATGCTCTAAAATTAATTACAATTTTGCAATTATTTACATTGAACAAATAGTGTTGAGCAACGTTTGTAATTCAGATCTATGGATCAATGCTCGGCTCCGTGATATTTTTTATGCATTTTTTTACGCGTTAAATACTGTGTATTCGCATCTTTTCGACGATGTTGCATAATTTTTATTCGTCTGCATTTAAAATGTTCACTTTCACCGTTTTTTTTTCGCTCAATTATTAATATTTTTGTATATTTAATTTAAATGTAAAAGACAAATATGCCGTCTAAAGATTTGAATTTTGTTTCAAAGTCACCGGGGATAAATTATAATAAATTGTCTGAAATTAATTTCTCGTCTCGTTTTTAATTTAATTTTTCTCAAACAAGATGCTTAATTTTATATGAAAAAATATGTATTGTGTCACCTTGTTTAATTGTGGCTTTGAAATCTCACCTACTTTATAGAATCATTGTTTACTACTTTCATTTGTACGCCTACACATGTTATTCTTATTTTTTTACATCTCAGTTTTATTGATTCGGCATATATACCTACTGTATCGATAGTGAAAAGCCATGAACATCTGATGATTTGATTTAAATATTTTTTTTTATTGCGTTAATATATTTCACGTTACTTTCTCCGCCGTGTTAATTTGAGATCGCACCATATGCGCGCTGAACGAATGTGTCATTTTAATCAACATCTCGAGTGATTCTGCGAAGTTTTCGGCCTTCGTATGGGCTATGATTGCGTGCGGCTTCCAAAACCAGTTTGTTCATATCAAAGAAGACAAACAATTATCTTGAAAGTATTGAATGGACATATAACGAACCCGGAAGTATCCGTTCTCAAAGGCCTTCTTCTTCTTCTTTGTTGATTGGAAATAATTACAATAATTATATCCATCTCCCTACCGTCTTTTGTAATCACTTCGCTATACATTTTTTCATCCGTTTCGCAATTCGCGATACTACACCGATTTTATAATTGTGTGTTTGTTTATTGTAATGATACCAATTCATCCGAGGATGCTCGTCTGCATCCAACTCACGATCCTCGTCTACAGATTTCTACACAAAAATGTTTTTGATTGATGTTATTATATATTCTTGTGTTCGTTGTCTCGAAAAATGGAGGCAATTGCCTCAGTGGAATCACGAACTTATCATAATAATGTTTTATCGGAAATTTACACTAATCGATAAAATTGCTTCGTAAGTAGAACGACAGCCTGTCCGAATTTAGTTGCAGAATCGATCTGATGTGCTGTCCGAATGTTTAAAAATCAAAAATCGATATCCAATGCATATTCTTGAGAAATTCTCATTGCATACATCCTTAGTTTTACGAGTGCTATACGATACATATAGGATCTTGCTCGAATCAGGTTCCATTATATGGGCGCCTTATGACGCCTCGAATTCCCTCAGATTAGAGAAAATACAGAATAAATTTCTAAGATATCTCTATACCCCAGCGTATCTATCTACTTGGCAAAGCACTTCTTCAAGCTGTTAGTAGATGCAGTATCTATCCCCCTTGTACTGTGGGAGTTGCCCTTATATGTGCTAACTTACTACCATCGAGCTCGTTCGCGCGTGCTTTTTCTTCCGCCAAATGTGAGGATATATGCTCTCGGAAACTCTCCGGTAACCAGAGCTATTACTCTGCTTTCCACTTGGCTATTCACGTGATTTCATCATGGTAAAGACCTTCTCAGAGAGGGATCCTCTAGAAAGATGGAAGAGTAACGAAAGTATCGAGACTAGACCAAGTAACTAGGGTTTTACTTCCTAGGGCATACTGGCTCTTTGGTGAGTAATTCGTTAGAGACAAGATTTGTTTATGCACATAAGGATATCTATACACCTTTATAGGGGTGCACTATTTTGTTAAGTATTTAACAAAGTTTACTTGGGACTATGGGTTATGATGACTATAATATAAAAAAATGTTTATAAAAGATGCTGACCATCAATTGTAATGGTATGGTAAAATAAAAAAAAGGTTCACACCTCGCTATTTGGTGGCGAACCGTCGCCCTGTCTTCGATCGCTTTGAAGGCCATACAAGATACATAAAGTAATTAACGTGATACTAGTTAAATAACGATGTGAATTAATAAAAGATAGATAGATAAATAAAAGCGCTTATAGTGGGTAATTGTTTGGATCGATTTATCTGATCGCTGGTTTGTCCGCGGCTATGATGGATATGGAGGGTTAGGCGAGCGGGTGGATAAGTTTATATTAACCGCGCCCGCGAGCTCGTTGCACAACACACTTTTCATTCGGGATCGCGTATAAAGTTACAAAGAAAACAATGTTTTTTTTTGTGGAAAACTGAGAGGAGAATTTAACAGGAATATGCAGGATAAATATTTGATGATAGTTAATGGCGGTATTTTAGCATTTTTTTTATTATCCTAGCATATTTATATTAGGGGTACCAAAAAGTAATCCATTTGCTGAAGGCGACAGTGGAAGCCGATCCTCGTTCTAAGTATTGAGAAATTATCCCAAAAACTGCATGCTCCATGGCCAACAGTGCAATATCACTTGAAAAAAATCGGTGTGTTTGGTTTGGTGTTTGGATTCCACATGAGCGCTCCGAAATGATCAAGGAGGTGCGAGTGAGTACGTGCGACTCTTTGTTGTCGAGACATAAAGTTCAAAAATATTTGGACAGAATTGTAACCAGCGATGAAAAATGGATAGTGTAAGATAACGTTACTCTAAAAAAACAATGGCTTTCGAAGAAGGATGTACCTGTCCCAACCCCTAGGCCTGGTCTTACCCTTCGCAAGGTGTTTTTGTGTGTCTGGTAAGACCATGAAATACGGTAAATGCAGAGCTCTATTGTCAACAACTCGATAGATTGAATGAAGAATTGAACGAAACTTCCAAGTTTGGTCAATAGAAAGGGAGTAATTCTGTTGCACGACAACGCACGCCCTCACAGTGCAAAGATGACCCGAAAAAAAATATGGATTTAAATTTTAAAGTCTTGAAGAATCCTCCATATTCGCAGATATCTAGTTAAATCGATGGAACACTCGCTAAGGGACAAAAAAATTAAAAAATTGCAAGATGTCGAGAATCATTTAAATATCTATTTTGACTCAAAACCTGAAAGTTTATATTTTTATTTTTTATGCGTGATTGGCGACCTGGGTTAATCTGCAATGCCAATCACGCATTGTTGTTTTATGAAAAATAAATAAATAAATATACCAATCAAACTCGAGTCTCTATGATTGATAATAGCTAATACGCTCCATTGTTGTGAATCTCCTCTGTTTGCCTCTGGAAGTAACTCATCATCGAAACGCGGCGTCCAATTTTCCGGCGTTATCGCTAATCACCGAATCACGCTCGTCAATCTGCCGACATCTACATCGGCCCTCGGCCTCGGCGTGTGTTGTAACGATCGCCCGTCCCGATTGTCCGAGGATGGAAATCAACACTCGATCACTTCTGTATCCTTTTGATCGGCGCTCACGAAGCGGCCTTCGCGCAGGTCATGCATGCATCTGGCGGCAACACAATGCCAATCGCCGCTTCTCTGATTGATGCGTGGCTCTTTCGACACCGTCGGGCCAATTAATTGTTAACGACATGCAACCATGTGTCGAAAATCAATACTTAATCTCTCGCAAGCGTCGTCCGAGGTATTGACTGATGACAACGCCGCGTTGTGCAATTTCGCCTCGCCATCGCCATCGCCGTCGCCGTCGTGGTAAGACCAGTTGTGCGACCTACGCATGTGTCAAACATTGAAACATCGCTTGTCGGATGTCCCTCGTGGATATTGAAACAATTTTGCTTTTAAAATGTACACCTGACGTGCAATTTTCTAAGTGCGATGATTTCTTGGAATCTATGAAAAGCAATATTCATCGTCTTTCTATGCGAATATGCGGTTTCCGTCTTCTCCGGCGTACTTTCACCGATTGTCGGCAATTGTTTTCGCTATTTTTTGGACTCGTAATAGCTAAGGTTATTTTTCATTGACATTTGATCACTGAGTATAGTATAGTATCCATAAAATAAGAGTATACAAAAGGAATAAGTTTTCATGATTAAAAAGCATAAATTTTATAGTGTCAACGAGTACCGACTAAAATATGTTATAATAACACAGAGAAACTCCGTTTCTATGTTTTTGAAGGGACTGACAAAAAATGTAGACACAAGGAAAACGTGAATAATGAAAACAACCATGATTATTTTTTGTGATTAAGAAAAAAACGCACATCGGATTAGAACATTTTAATTTTTTTTTGCACAAAGCTCTTTCGATGCTATAAATGGATTAGAAGGTCTCTTCTTGTACGTAATGCTTGTAAACTAGCTTTCAAAGCCCTTGAGATCTATTGAAGACCCCCAAGTTTTTGATTTTACTCTGAATAACTCATAATATAAATCATTTTACACGTCACAAATTCTTTGTATTTGTTTAAAAAAGTCTAAAGAATAAATATTTATACATAATCATAGCCCTTTATTGTCTGCAATAGTGAAAAAAATAATAAAAACAATAATATATACTCTTCTGTTGCCACGGCCGCGAAGTTTTTTCTCGCTCGCATCCGGTACGATGTGCGTGCTGCGAGCGCTCAGTCTGCGGCGAATTATCGCCGAATGCACGTGTTATTTACGCGTCACATTGATTAGTAAAAAAATCCAAAATATTAGCCAATTTATGAAGCATAGAATAACTATTTTTATTCTTAGAATAATCAATTTTTAAAAAAACTTTTTTTGACTTGAAACGTTTGGGGTCTCTGGGAAACCTCCTTCGGACGGCGGCTCGTAAACCTGCCGTAACGAATGTGTAAGATATACCTTATAGCAGTGGTGGCCGACCTTTATAATATCTTATTTTTTTTACTTTTTAATTTACTTAGCTAGTTAAGTTAAGTTCTTTCTTAGCTAAGTTCTTTCTCCAAGTAGTCACTTTCCTGTTCTAAAAATAATAGGCAACATTTAAAATCAGAGTTTACTATAATTTGATTTTAGATTTTCTAGCCATTATTTTACTATTTCAAATATGTCTTCCTTTTTATCCTTTTTTTTATATGTACTATACAAGTAAATCTCCAGACTGGAAGCATTCCATCATTCACTCATCATTTATTTCATTGCGTTTTTTAGGATCTTCAATATCTGTAAAAAGTGAATTCCGGGCCCGTTAAATCGAGATTTCACTGAAAAAAAAATTAGTAGCTTTTTTAAGTGTAATTTTAATATATTATATAAATATATTATATACGGTATCGAATATTGATTTGACGAACCGGCTCAGCGTGCCAGTGCGTTCCGGACCAGTTGGTTCCCGGATCAAATCTTGTAATTTTATAATAGATTAATATATGTGTTAATGCTTTACAACTCTTATATAAGCAAAGCCTTTTAAGCACACATTCTACACTATGTATCTTCAGAAAAAGGTGCGAAGGTGTTATAAGAGTTGAAGCACCAATGATTACGACCAAGCAAAAACTGTATATCAGTGATTTTAACCATTGTTTAATCACTGCACATATGAATATATGATTAAATATCCCCGATCCCTCTTAAAACTTTTAAATTAATTATAATGACTATTTTATATAAAATTTTAAGAAATTCTCGCGACATCATACAAAGCCATATGTATAGTTTTCACCACATCTTAGTGGTGTGTAAGACACTTCTGTTCATCGATGGACCAAAAGTTCATCGATGGACTGAAAACTCTTTGTAAAAGGTTGTTTCCTGATCTCTTCATGCACTGTTCTGCCGATTGTTATAAATCCTCGCCTGCAAGGCTTTCATTTTAAAGTTACTCCAACTATCCGATGTCTGTCCTCGAGTGCCTGTAATCAGTAGAGGTTTCTTGCTTTACTTTTTCTCCACTCCGTGTTCCATTCTCTTCAGCGGCAGTTTTGCTGTAATTTTTTTGGTTTAGATACGCCACTCTGGTTCATAATGGCGTATCCAATCTGTATCAATGGTCACGATTAATGTAAAAAAATCCTTATTATATATTAAAATGTCTTATCGAATGGAATTGTTCGGTACTCAACAATCACGGTAACCGTCATATGGCAGATCCTCATTGCTGCACACAAGCGACAAGACACGAAGCACAAATTATATTGCAGCACGCTGCTCGTGTCTTATTACCCGCTGATGCATTTTGTATGTCATTGAGATATACATTTACGTACTCCTGTACAAAAAAATTATGCTATACTGAAAAAAAACACGGCATGGAACATCACGATAATTTCCAACAATGAATCATGCACTTACCACGGTGTCAAACTTTTTTTTCTCGTCCATTGCGCAAATGAGCTAAGTGGCTTACAAAACTATTTAAGAGCCACTGTGACACAATACGTGATTTTTCGTGCATTACGTTTAATAGCATTGTTTGTCTTGGGAAGAGTGTACCGGCACTTCTTGACACATTCTTTCCGTGCAACGCCGTAAAATTGATAGAAATTAGCCATTTAAACACTGCGCCATCCATCATCGTTGAGCAGTCATGCTCCTAAATTATCATCAGAGAAAATATCTCATTGTTGGGCTGACGTGATTAATTGGTCATGTATTTTATAAAATTCGGCAATGCTCTTGATTGACGTGTGTCTATACGTTAAGCGCGTACGAGTCGTGATTTTTATATTGAAATGTTTTTTTTTTGCGACTTTTTGTACGAATCATTTGTTTTCCTAATACCCCGGGGCAATCTTTTCTGTCAAAAATAACGTCTTATCTTGATCAGTTTGCGTTTTGTATTGTCGATATTTTTCAAAGGAGACATTTTTATGCTTTCATGGCTGAAAATAATTGGAATATCCATGTCAAATTTCTTTTCATTCAAAATTTCATCGAGAGATTGTATTCAATAGCGTGTGACTAAGTTGTGTATTTATGCTAATGCGTCTCGCTAATTTTGAGGTCACGTGTATTCTTTTATTTAATTTTATCTCGAAATAATGTGCGTTTATAAGGTGAATGCATAATATCGTGATGACAATTTTTTTCACACAAAAAATATAATACTATTTAGTTAAGTAATTTTCAAAGTTATCCACAACTGATTTATTAAATTATAACTTAATTCTAAAAATTTAAAAGGGTTTATCGAATAATTCATCATTCAAGGTCATGTTTATATTGATGAACTAGGGTTCTATGTATAGGAACAAAAAAATGGGAATCAACGTGATCAGAACCCATTTGGACTAGATTAAGCACAAAACAAAACTAATAGTGCAGTTTAGAGAGGATTATTAATAGTTCTTATATAATAGCTTTAGAAAAATTTTGCGTATCCTGCAATATCAAATATCCTCTTTCTTGGATGGGAATTTTAGCGCGGTTGCCAATCTTTTTATCAAAAAAAATAAAATTTGCAAATCAATTGTTACCAATTGTTATTGGAGCATCAAGCTCATCCCTCTTATTAATGGTATTATTCGAGTGGCAGTTCATGAGTAAAATATTTGACTCAGTATGGACGACGCGGGACTGCTCATAGACGCAGTGCAACACAGCGCCTGGCGACGAGACCCTCTCCACCCTTACCCCCACCTCGCTGCCGCTTCGCATCCATCCAAAACTCAACGCTGGTAGCGCTGACGAGCGTTCTTGCTCTGCACTACGCGGCGTTTTTGCTTGGGGTAATTTTTTTATTAGATTCTGGTTTGAGTCGTTACAAATCTAAATATTTACTTCATTCTCAATATTCAATAAAGGTATGAATACAAATTATACCTGTTTTTCTTTTTTACAATTGTCCACTCCACAAAAAAAACCCTATCAAAGTGTTCAGCATTGTGTTGGCTGTCAAAAACTTATTTTTATGTTAATAAGTTTAGAAATTTCAATATTAGGCGGGCAGGGGGTCTACGAATACAAAGACGATGATTGATTAGTAACAACAGCAACATCTTTATAAAGAAAGCCCTTTTTTTTCTTGGAATGCTGCATGGGATTCACTTCTCGTGCTTATATTTTTTTCAGGAACATTTTTATTTATCTCCCAAAGAGATCTTTAAGAGAAGACAATAAATGAAAACAATAGTTTTTCTTCATATGTACTTCAGATACAGCAGTCTATAAGGCGATTAATGCAAATTACCAGCGTCTTTCTATTTACTTCTCTTCAGGCTGTATTTCCGTTTTGCCATGGGTCCGAAGAGACTCATAATTCTCGTTAAGTATATTTTGAACAGTCGTTCTTCATTGTTCAAACAACTACTTGATCATTAATTATATGCAAAGAATTGGAGGTTTTTAATCACCATAGTTTAAACCTATGCTCTGTTTCTTTTATCTTAATGTGCCTTGTCCGCTTTAAGACGTAAACGATCTACTGGTCTTTTTTTTCTCCATAAGATGGTATTTTGTAGCAACCTCCTTTTGTGCCTTCCACATTTCCCTCATCATGATGGTCTGCAGAAGGCGATACTTTCCAAATTACTCGACTTTTTATGTTGCCCCAAAGTACGGTTGTATTCTTGGAGCGTTCCGTCCATAGAATTTTCAATATTGTTCGGTAGAACCGAATCTCAAACCCCATTAACATATATTCATAAATGTTTAAGATGATTCAGATATCATTCCTTATAGAACTAACGTATTCACCGTTTTTCTACTATATTAATTTTTTTTTTGCTACAAATATGTTTAAAAAATTCAGCTTTTAGACATTTTTCTAGAATTTCGCCATAGCTGTGTTGAAATGCGTTATTTATCACGAAAAACATTGTTTTTATATCTTACCCTTTATATTGATACCGAGTTGTGATTAACCCATCCGTCATGGTGGCTCAAAAACAATCGCGTTGTCCGAAGGGGGTTTCTCAGATACCCCAAGCATTTCAAATGTCAAGATATTGATGAATTCTTCATTAGGGCAACGCTCTCGGTGTCTCAATGTCTTTTGTTTTTTCGCAATTTTAAACAATAAAGGACAATGATTAATTATATTATTTATTCATTAGAATTTTTTTCGACAAATTTGGATTTATATAGTTATTCGAGAAAAATCAAAAGCAGAACAATGAATCATTTTCTCACGAGAAGCTTTTTAAAGTCAGTTAAGAAGTAAAAGCATGCACTTTTTTCAGAAACTAGTCGGTTTATATCAGGATAATGAGATATTTTTCCGAAATAATATTATTTTAACACCGATCGCGGAAAAACGTCATCATTATCTAAATGTTGAGACCTCGCCGATTTTTTTACATCAATTAGTTTTCACTTTATCTCGCATTAATAATCACATTTAATTGAATTGTATGATAAATGTGTGTAATTTAATACAATTATTCAGTCGATTACGCGAATGCACGTAAACGATGATGTGACGATGAGATAATAACCCTTTCGGCGCCATCATCAATATTCCATTTGGGGATTTGGAGGTCGCCGCTTTGTGCAATCTTCATTAATCCGGCTTTGAATCGCGGCGATTGTGTGTATTTGCGGATTTTCATATTATCATTTTTTCGTCCGCATTTGGCCAAAGTCATTATTCGGTCATTCTTCGGCGCTTGAATCGCATTACGTCGGCGTGGTGGCCACTCCAACCTTTGGCACGGGTCATGGCGAATATTGTTACGAGATGTTTACAAGAATCGCATACGATCGAAAACGTCGACTTTTCAATCATGGATTTGGAAATCAATACATTTCGATAAGAGGAGAACGGAATCGTGTTTAAAGTTTACAATTGAAAGTTTTTTTTAATGTACACATAACACCAGTGAATTGATAATGGCCGTGTATTACAATTCAATCCATCTATTTCGCGGTGCCCGCGGGTCATACGCTTTGGTCCATACGCTTAATAAATATTTATGCAAATTTACGCCATTAAATTACCAAGGCGATTGTAATTATTGTATAAGTTACGCCGCAGAAAAAACCTGTGTTTTCTCCACTTCTGGTGATTTGCACTTCATAATAATGTTTTTATTATTAATGTTATAGTTCCTGATTGGCGGGGCGGCGGTTAATGGGTTACGTTTCACGGCCGCTCGCTGGAAATTTATTGCCGAATTTTCGCAAATTGATTGGTGCAATTTTTTGCGAGTCGGCTCGAGGCGCAATCTGACAGAACGCAACTGTCGCTGATGAAGACGTATGCGCTCCGCTTAATTTCGTGTCACATGTTGACTAACTTGTCGCCGAATTCTTTGTAATTGGGCAAATAATTAATAATTTAATTAATCATAGTTTCGGCCATTTCTATGCTTAGAATATTGTTTTAAATCGCAGAAATCGATACTTTCGAACATGTGGTAATATCCAGTTACACGTTGTTAGTATGAATATCACGTAGTCTGATCATTTAGCACGATTTGATTTTATTCGCTCTTGTAATGTTCGAGTATCTATGTATAGTGATTTCATCATTTTATTATATAATAAAAAGAATATGCGGAATTTTACTCAAAAAATCTTGATGGGATCTCTTTCTCCAATTTTTGTAACACTACTAAGATGCAATTTTATGTCTTTATATCATTCAATTTGGGGAAAGGTAGTTCATCATTGCAGGGAGCCATGTCGAGAACATCAAAACACGTAAAAAGTTAGCATCCAATACTGCTATCAATGCCAAGATACGTCAGGGACGAATGTACCAAAACATCAACAAAAAATTGTGATAATTGTATTCATATTCTGCTAAATCAAAAGATTCTGCTTTTTTTATATAACGGAAATGTTGTAAATGTTTTCTATAAAATTTCTTAATAGCGTAAACCAACGATATATCGTTGTTTAGCAGTCGATAAGTAAAGTCAAAATAATTGAACCGTGTTATGTTAAAATCATGTAATTCGAGAATCTTATTTATTTCAAAAATTATTGTAATAATTCTTGTTTAATTTCATTTTGGTGCTTTTATATTCAATTCATAATCTAATATTTTTTTATCAATCTAAAATCGTCTTCGTCTTCGTCCATCTCAATCGTGGAAATCTACAGAATCTTACTACTACTAATTTCGTATTTAAAGGTTTTTAAAGGTTTTTAAGAATGTTCTCCATCTACAATAATTTTGGACAATGAGGAAATAAATTCTTTTAAAGCATCAGACGATTTTCTAGTAAATCAGCCTTTTTTTCTAGTAAGCGAACCAGCCATTACTTGCTTGATACACTGTGTTAGGACCTTTTTTTAACCTAGCCGTGTCTATTTGGGACATGACCCCAAGATTTTGATTTTTCTCGAATAATTCTTTTAATATAAATCACAAACTTTTTGTATTTTTCTAAAAAAGTCTAAAGAACTAATATTCGCCTCTGTTGCCACGAGCGCGATGTTTTTTCTCGCTCGCATCCGATACGATGTGCCGAGTGCGAGTGAAATCGTGTTATTGACACGTGTGGGGAGTGATAAGTCTGCGGCGGGACAACACTGAGTGCGCTTGTCATTTACGCGTCGTATTGATTAGTTAAAAAATCAAACATATCGACCAAATTATGAAGCATTTCATGAATAACTATTTTTATTAGTTATTTATTAGAATCTTCATGCAAACTAAGAGCCTTGCATAGATTTTCTATTTCAGAGTTCGCCTTATTTCTTAAATTGAAACACTTTACTTTCGATCATGATAATCTTATCTTACCAAGTCTCAAGTCATAAGTGATAATCACATTAATTTATAGTGTTATGGAGCTGCTTAATCTTTAAGTTTTAGTCTAAAACTTGGATGCTTGCTAGCGTTGTAACTTTTGTTTTCATCAGATCATGAATTTTTTCATTAATTATTAAATTATTCGTGTATTTTTTTATCTTATCGAAAAATGCATTACGAATTTTTCCATACTCTATCTAAAGTCAATGTCAAATAATCTCGCAACACATGTCTCATCACATGTCTCTCTATAAGGCCAACAAAGAAATTCTTAGAACTATTTTTATATTTTCATCATCCGTAGGCAGATTATTATTTCTTCGCTTGTGTGTTTGAAGGAAAAACAATTTTTCACTACACCCTTTTTCTTTTCGCCTTCTTTCATTTTCAATCGACACGTTCCACTTTTGACAGTTATTGCTTTTATTACGCGGCGCGATCTTTTGGGGTCGCGAACGCATTATTCACAATTCGAGGGTAAAAAAATAAAAGTTTTTATCACGTTTTTAAAAAAACGTGACTCCCCTGACCTCTCCAAATTACACTTTTCGGAGAAAACATTTTTTTTTATTTCGAACGAATTAAATTTCGGCATAATTCGATCCAAATCGGCGGCATGCATTCGCGAAAACCCACATTCGCATACCACGCCTGCGTTATTTTTTTTTTTATTTCATGCACCTTATGCTAGCTAATAACTCATTCTGCATGTGTGTATTACCTAATATGTGTCTGGTTTATATGTCATTCGTATGTGTGTTTCGAGGTAGCTAACTAACTGCACACAGGTTTGCCTTGGATTGCGCCAGTACAAATCCGACAAATCCGTAATGCTTAAAATTAAACACATATCGTATTTCAAAAATAATAGAAAAAAATACAACAATTTTCACAGCCTCCATCCATCAATTATTTATTTATTTTTAAAAATATTTTATTGCACGATCGCATGATATACTCGAAATAATTATTTTGTATCGAGTTGAATAATATGTACAGTGAAAGAGAGGTAAATGATTGGATTCGCCAAAAATTCCCACAGTTATCAGGTGCAAATATGACAAAAGCTTTAAGCACAAAGCGATTTATTCAATTATTGATATAATTTCCGTTTCGTTCCAGTATCTTCTGCTACTGATAATCAAAGAATTTCCTGCCTGAATTTTCACATCCGTTTCAGAGTTAAAGATATGTCCATCAAATGAGTTCAAAATGAAAATCCTAGTAAAATTCTTGTCGATGCTTCAAAGAAGTAAGCGGTCTGGCATTGTCCTTGTGATATACATTGGTTTAATCTAGTAGATCATTGCATTCAAATTTGCCCTCATGAACAGTACACCTTCTAGCTGTCGATCCATTTCATGTGAAGGTGAAAAAAACCCTTCTAATCGAAAGTAATGATTCATAAAACTATTATACTTTCGGTGTTGTTTTATGGAGCAGAGCTTCACAATGCTAAGGATACTCTCGGGGATAGCAATTTTGCTGTATCTTGCTAAAATTTGATATGAAATTCCGCTAAATATTGTAAAAAGATGTAAATTATGGTTATACTTTTTATTTTACATCGTTTTCTGACTCTTCGTATGTTCGTTATTGTCGGAGATATCTCCGCCCTTCAGAACACCTCATGAACAACAGTAATTGGCTGCGTATTCCAGGCACGGGTTGACCCGCTAACCTTAAAGAGGGACGGACCCTCTTTAGGTCGACAGATCAACGCCCCACTCAACACGATCAACCCCGCCGGGTTTAGGCATTGCTTTCATCCGAATGTGTTTCCTCATTGTCACTACGGCTTAAAAGGGTTTTAAGTTTTTTTTAAGAGGTAGTATTAAGAAAGAATACGGCTGATGATACTATCCCAGCATTTACCCTTGGATAGTTAGGGAGCCGTGTCAATTTAGCCCGAGATAATCATATCTCTACGCCTACGTTGGTGATATTAATAGATGTTTTATCTTATCTCACGCTCACACCTGGATAAACTCTCTCATGGTGATTCGAGAGGATTACTATGACATCCATCTCCGCGTGTATGAATTTTTGTTATAAAAGAGACTATTAAGTATTCCATTAACCCATCCGTCACGGCGGCTCGAAAACAACCACAACCGAGTCGTCTGACGACCCCAAGCATTTCAAGCCAAAATATTGATGAATTGAATTGAGGTCTTTTTAAATAATTCCCTTCCCTATTGCTGCTTTCATATGATTCGATGTTTACTGATTTTTATTGTCCTTATTTTTTTTAAATCTTCGTCATCTAGCATCTACTCGATTAGGATATCTAAAAACTGGTTATATGTAATATTATCATAGCGCATAATTTAACCGATCTATCACGGCGGCTCGAAAACAACCGCGTCGTCCGAAGGGTGTCTATTAATAATGAAAAATAGACCCCAAGAATTGCAAGTCAAGATATTGATGAATTCTCCATTAATATCTTGACATTTTATTTAAAAATGGATTATTCTAGTAATAAAAAAAGTTATTCTTGATATGCCTCAAAATTTGGTCGATATTGTGGATTTTTTAACTACTTTAACTCTCGCCGCACGTGTCATTAGCACGTTTTACTCGCGCTTGGCACATCGTACCGGATGCGAGCGAAAAAAAATATTGCGCCCCGCCAACAGACGTTATTGTGTTATGTGACATGTAGGATTTATATTAAAAGAGTTATTCAAGAAAATTGGCATCAGCACAGCTAGGTTAAGTATTCCATTATGATCCTCTTGGCTGGTGAAGAATCTTTTTACTCCAAGCAATTCGGACAAAATAATTGGAAAGAAAATCGCGTTCACTTTTTGATGTAAGATTAATGTCGCACAATTTCGTTGATGCATATGCTTATTTAGAGGGTATCTGATCTTCCTGATCGTTCAACCCTTTCACTGCTGAACAACGATATATCGTTGTTTTTTTTTAGTGTTGCTATTAATTTCAGCTAATCAGCGAGTACAAAGTGAACCTTGAACTGTAAAATATCATTCTTGAACTAATTCCGGTCCATGTGTTTTGTAACAACATCCTCTCCACTTACATTCTTGCAAGTTTCTACAGCTTTAAGCAAATAATTGTTCAATAATACTTTGGTTTGATTGTGGCCTGAGTTTTACTACTTAATATTTAATTTAATTACTTTTTTCATCTAAAATATTGCGTCGTTTATCGGACAATGGGATTGATAGCGATCAATATTTTAGATAGACGTTGGGAACCGCATCAACCACGACCGACCTTAACTCTAAAGCATACATAGCTGGTTATACCCGGAGTGTAATTGCATTTGATAACAATTAATAGCTTTTTTTCCTGATATATTCGTTCGGGTTTAACGCGGCAATCCATCTTGCTTCACGCACCCATTCTTTTCGCTGCGTTTTCATCTCCCACGCTTCTCACGCCAACAAACAAGTTAATATCCAATATTTGTCTTAGTCAAATGAAAAATTGATATTTTTTACTCTCCCGCTCTACGGAGATCGGTTACGAAATTGATATAAATCTCGCAGAGTTGACGTGAGCTATAACTGAAACCGGACTAATTGGTTTGATGAATCGATTCGGTTTACGCGTGCACATGGTTTAATTATGTGTCGGATGCTGGCGCGCTTAGAGCCATTAGGACGCATGCGCGTTGCATCCGTATTTTTTAATATTCGTATATCTAGGCGTGTTGCGCAATCGTTGCACCACTTTGCGAATTCTAAATGTGAATGTTACCGTTTTGCAATCTTCGTCGCTCTCCTGATTTCATTTTCGCTCTTATTAACGATTCCGGTGTACCGTACGGTCTCCTCTCTATATGTCGAGTGAACCCTACGGGAATCGTGTCAATTACTTCTTGACACATTTCGTGTTAAAGATCCGTGGAAAGAGCGCCCGGGGGCTTTTAGCACGGCTTTGTTGTGTCCATTGCTTTTTATTGTGCGGCCAGTGCAATGCCTAATGGAAACGCCTCGGAGTAATCACAGGATTTTCCGATGTAACGTTGCGAATTAAAAGAACGGCGGCTTCGCACACATTGCTGATGGACGCTCATTAGCGATTCAAAAGACGCCATGCCCGACAGCTGGTGGCATTGTGCCGGTCTATTATTGGATTGAAGACAATTTCTGCCAATGAAATCGTGCGATTGCCGAGCCTGTGTTCGATTGACATGTAGGCATGTCGGGGAGAAATTTAAATCGAAGCGGAATTCCGCTTTTCCTGAGCGTTGTCAATCCGATGCCGCGGAGAGCTGGAAGTAAACCAAGCGTAACGAGATAATCCAATATGTGTACGTATTGTGAACGTTTTCTTCTCAAATAACCGAATTGGATTGATATACGAATATGATCATTATGTAAGAAAAGTATCAAACTATACGTGTCACATTTCGTTTCACTCCGGTTTCAGTAAATGTTAACATTTTTGTGTGGTTGTTTTGATATATTTGACATTGGTAGCCGTATTGACTGCTAAGAAAACGTTTGACGTGTTTTGTTGTACTCGATGATTTTTTTACTTGGAAAATAGAAGGTGTAGAATGAGTTTTAAGCCAAAAACTACACCATTCTGATGCCGTTGACACATAGCGACTTGACGTTTAATGAGCTACACGCCATTCCAGAAGATTGGAAAAGTAATGTATTATGTATCTATCTAACCTCGTGTTTATTACGGTTATCTATAATATTTTCCTGAAAATTTAGGTTTCTTTAACCCATCCGTTACGCCAGCTCGAAAACAACCGCGTCGTCCCAGGGGGGTATCTCAGATACCCCAAGCATTTCAAAGATATTTATGAATATTTCATCTTGTCATTTTTTGAAAATGAATTATTCTATAAATAAAATTTGTTATTCATGATATGCTTCATAATTTGGTCGATATTTTGGGTTTTTTTAACTAATCAATATGACGCGTAAATGACAACGCACTCGGCGATGTCTCGCCAGAGACTGGGCTCTCGCAGCACGTGTCACTCGCGCGCTTTACTTGCACTTGGCATATCGTACCGGATGCGAGCGAGAAAAACATGGTGCCCGTGGCAACAGAAGCAAATATTGTTGATTTTATTATTTTTTCGCAATTCCAGACAATAAAGTATATTCTTTAGACTTTTTTTAGACAAATACAATAAAATGTAACATGTAGGATTTCTATTAAAAGAGCAAAAGCTTAGGGCACTCGATATACCTCATTGGCACGGCTAGGTTAAAAAAATGTTTTAATAATATACGGTCAATATTCCTATAGCGCTCCCTGCTATAGAGCAATGTGTGATACACCTCCTTTTTGAGGTGTATCACACATTTTCCAAATTTATCCCTCCTGAGTGCTATTTTCTACAACACAATAAAATATAACCCGCCAGCGTGAACAAACTAAAAACAGAACAAGGACTTTACACAATCCAAATAAATAACTTTATGAATTTTAATATTACCCAAATTGTATATAAGTACCTAGTCTTCTATAGGGTAGGTTTCTATAGCGCGTTCTCTATCTCGGCGTTATAGGAAGGTTGGCCGTACATACATGTATGAGCGATAGGGCTTGCAATTTACCATGAAATTGCAATAACCGGTAAACGGTAAATAATTTCTCCCATTATCGGTTTACCGGTT
>JAGXCT010035935.1:10558-27873 GCA_022495035.1 Philopotamus ludificatus | reverse complement strand
TATAATAATATAGAAGTCCTCTAAATAATATATTTAATTTTTTAATTCTATTAGTTTTGTTGCCCAAAATTGAGTATAGAAAACATATGGACCCCGTTTTGAACCCCTGGGTTAGATGATGTAAATCTCTGTAATAATAGGAATTTTGTTGGATAAGGGCTTACCTTAAAATATTTGTGGATAGTATTGTAAAATGGGGTAGGACTTTTATTTTTCGCTGAATTTTATTTAAAAGAGTGGGAGAAGCCGAGCTCCAGATTGAGCAGGCATTTTTGAGGATAGAAAATTGGTGTGTAAATTAATTTAATTACCTTAAGAAAAAGGACGATTTTCTTTTATTAATTAGGAGACGAAGGTTTGCGTTATTATTTATATGTAGTTTCCATGAGGGGTTTTTTTTATCAAAGGCTATGGTACTTTGTTACGGAATTTCACCTATTAAGGTGTCTTCGATTTTAACCTTAATTGGAAGGAGGTGTATCTTTTTCTTAAAAGAGAAATTGTTGTTGAGAGCTTTTTGTTTTGAGTCATGTGCTTTTATTGATTAAATTAGGATTACTATTGCGACAAATAGTGACAGTAAGTCTTGGAAATATCCACCCCGCTGGAAATCATTGGTTCAGATGATGCAATTTTTTGTAAAAATCTAGTACATAAATAATACAATTCCGCTGAAATGTTTTTATATAGTTTTATATAATTCAATTATGTAATATTTCTTTTGGAATTTTAAATTTATATTGACACGGTTTTAGATAACATTTTCTTTTTACAAATATATGATTTTTAAATTTTTGGAACTTTTTTTTAGCTATTTTCAACTAGTTTTAGAATGATTTAGTACATTTGATTGAATTAAAAGGTTACATAATTTTTTTACTGGTAAAGCTATCGTTAAAAATTTAAAGGAACACCAATTATAAGGAAAAATAATTCGGGAAATCGATTGAATTATTATTATGTTAAACTATATATACATACTAAAATAAAAGCATCAACTGCATCAATGACATTATTATATTCAAAAAGGATTTAAGAAGTGTAGAAAATATAAGGTGTAAAATTTATCAGTAGAATGATAAAATGCACAGCAATAAAGATATATCCGAATTTCCATGAAATTTCTTTAATAAACAATTTTGTAAGAAATCATCACCTCTTAAGTAAGTTGTCTTGTAGTATTAAAACTGTGGAATACAAGAAAAAAGTTGTTTTTTTTAAATAATAATAAACCACATGCATGAGATTTTGTATAATAAATTACTAAGTAATCCTATTATATCAATCCCACAAATTATATTCTAGTTCTATACTACATCTATTTTTATTATTAGATGCAATGCAAAACACATTTAATCTTCCGGATAGTTTTAAGTAACACGTGTGCTAATGATTACAAAAATGTTTATATAAGACTGAGAAATAGACTAGCTCCCGTTAATATTTATTAAAATGTCATTTTTATATTTTTTCCTGAAATATTTACCCGCTGAGATCAGAGTCACTTATCGTCGAATAAATTTATATATTTAACAGAATTACCTAAATCGTAAACCAAAGTCAAGGGTCCACTAGTTGCATACTCGTAGTCAACGCACTATAAATCTTTCCGGTCATATATTAGTTGTATAAATCTTGGTAACGATCATTTTCACTTGCTTGAAATATACAAACCATAAATCAACCACACGAATTAGAAATGTGGATGCTAATATAAGCACTAAAAATAGCATGTTTACTATAATTAATGTCTACCTCAGTAAAAAGCTCTTTTTTACTGTAAACAAAAAAGCTCTGCTGCATTTTACACGCGATGTTTACACTAAATTTAATTTAATTAAAAAAATAAATACGTATTTCGCGGTCCCATTATAATCGATCAACACTATGTACATAATATAAAATCGAATAATAAAATAAAACAAAAATATATATTTTCAGCGGCGAACGATTAATCATATTTGAGCGAAGTGCCATTCTGAAAGTTTCAATATTAAGAAAAATATTCTATGCGAAACTTTAATTCTTATACAGTCTGCGAGGTGAACTTGTCAAATATGCGAGATTGAAAATGAATATTGAATATTTAAATGTACAAAATTATCGTTAGTGAGCGACCTTGCCATTATTAATTCATAAGTTCAAATTAATTCCGCAAAGGCCATAATAGACCATTATGACCATATAGTCTAGTAGATTTACGGCTCGATGGAATTTACTAACAATGAAGTTCTTTGTAGACCCACTACGATGGTATTTCATCGACCTGTTCTATTTCAGACAACAATTGGAAGACACCGAACACCTTTTCGATTGAAACTGTCGACGGTGTGTACGTCCGATGCTGTGTTATCCTTGATTGAGCATTGTTTCAGGAAATTAATTCAGTTACAAAAAAAATCATATAATACCATCAAGTCGGATATAGAACTGAGCTGTAGTAATATTTCAATAGATTTATTCAAATATTTAAATAGAGGGAAGAGTGCAAGAGAAATGCATATAAAAAGTATTCAAGCTAAATGGATTCTTCCAGAGACTGGTTATTGCTACAGTGTGATCGTGGCATGTTTTAATCAACTATTTAATTTAATAAAAAATATTTTGCATAATTATCGCGTATAAATTTGATCGTCATTTTTAATTTTTCGTAATGTAATTATTTATTGGTGGTATTTATTGTAATAAGATTACAGATGTTTTCTTCAGTATTATATGAAACCGAATTTAATGGAGTGAAAATATTGTACAATACTATTTCTTTCAGTACATACTGTCGGCGAAAATTCAATTTCAGATATATCGTGGAAATGACAAATTTTCTTCGCCGATTCATTGTCGAACGATTCAAGCATTTATCTCGCAATTTTCATTTGTGATATAACAGTAACTTATATATTATAAGTAAATTAATATAGATATTATTATACGAGTATTGAATAAAGTTTTTTTTATTATTTTTGTTCAAACTCAAAATTAAAACTTTCAATGCCACAAATTTAAGGGAATTTTAACGAAAAATATATATAATTTTACGATATGTTGTTATTAAATTATATAAAATACTTTCGCAGAATATTTAATATTCGTGCAGAGTGACCAAATGTTTAATGTTAGTTTAAATAATATAATATATTACAAATCATGATTTTTTTTGTACAGAAAAAGGGGTAATTATTTTTAGTTCCATCGGTATTTCTTTACAGAAATAATGATATTAATAACTGTTGCATTCTATAAAATACAGTTGCAATTTTTTGCATCGATTCATTATTGAATAAACTTGAATTAACTACTTAATAGCAAAGTTCAAATTCAATTACAATTACACGCCTAAGATCGTTTTTTTTAAAAGATAACCACTGTTATTGGATTAGATCATAAAATTCATACTAAAATAAGGCAATTATCGTGTATTC
This sequence comes from Philopotamus ludificatus, assembly GCA_022495035.1. Taxonomy (NCBI): domain Eukaryota; kingdom Metazoa; phylum Arthropoda; class Insecta; order Trichoptera; family Philopotamidae; genus Philopotamus; species Philopotamus ludificatus. Next base: position 24,454 of record JAGXCT010035935.1, on the reverse strand, counting down.
AAGTTCAATTAAATAGCTGTTGCTAAAAATTATAATGCGATATTAAATGGGATCAAGGTTCGACAGAATAATACATCTTATTTTTATTATTTAAAAAATGATTGAATGAAAAAGATATTTTCATTTAATTGACATATTACGTAAACAATATTAATTACGAGATGTGATTAAAACAATCTTAAAATGTTTTTTATCTCTATTGTAATCTTTATCGGTTCTTCAATGTTAATTATATACCCTTTAACTAATTTCTATCAAACACGAAATACATTTGAGTCAGCCTTTTTACGATATTAGAATTTTCATCGAAGATTACATTGATTGCTGTATTGTTTTACAAATTGTTTTATTGTTATTTATGTGGATTTAGGGATATGGAATCAAGAGAGGCGATATAGAAGGTTAATTATGAAAGTCTGATTTGGATATAATATATATTATTTTCAACTTTGCCTGGGGATTGTTGATTGAAAATGGATTTTGGGAGTCGAGGATATTGATATTAAATTGAGGATGATTGTGATATTTTTGGAATTTAAATTGAAGGGTTGATATTTTAAACTTCGAAAGAGAATTAAAAAAGGTATGTCAAAAGTTTTATCATTGATTTAAATCCAAATAAATAAACAACGGAGAGTTGATCATTTGTCTAAGTAATATGTTTATTTTAAAATAAGTCGGCGCGAGGTGGAATCCTAGATTGGGGAGTCGTATGGGATTTGTAGAAGAATAACTGATGATTTTTTTACTCATTACCAATCGAATGATAGTTTTGTTGTACATAGTTAATTTTCCTTAAAATATATTTTATATAATGTTTCCAAAAAGTAAACGATTATCAAAAAATAAGCGTTTACATTATTATTAATTATAATAATTATTTATACAAATAAGTTTGTTAATTAAAATGAAATTTCAAGAGCTTTTTCAGATCAAAATGCTATTGATATGATTCATATTTTAAGATTTCTCTACTGCTCTCAGCAACAAATTCTCCTTCATGATGAATATTGTTGTTGGTATAACGAAAAATGATTTATATATAATAATTAAATCATTTCAAAATGTTAATTATTTTTATTTTAGAGGTTATTTAAGGTTATCTCATTTCACATCCGTGGTATCTTTACCAAACGAGACTCTTTGGCAGCTGTAGCACCATCAGTGGGTTTCACAACAAGGGTCACCTTATCGTCCTCGACATCTTATCTCATTATTGTAGATTGGTGCTCCAATAAACATGTGTCTTTTAAACTGGCGTACATTATTTAACTCAGTAGCTTGTTTTGGTTTTTCTTTTTCCTCTATTAATAGCTTATGCTAACCTATTCATATTTTCTAACCCCATCAACGTTTAAAGGTAGAAAAGTTCTTATCATTAAATCACATGGTCAATGCGTGTTTATGCTTAGAATTTAAATACAAATATTTTAATTCAATTAACATTGCTGTATAGATAGTAGGAAAAAATAAATTAGCTCATTATTTAATTTGTGTTTTTTTTTATTAATTTTTTTTATCACGTTTGATATATACGACATATGTATGTGTGCTATGATCACCGTTGACGTCAGATTGATGTAAAAGAGGCATAATTATTCGCAAGGAAGGCACTTCAAAGATGGCCCGCGAAGACTATGGTTTCCCGAGCTCTTTTGGCGAGAAATGACTTATGGCGAATGGCAAAGTTTCTTGAGATCTTGACGTATTGCGAGCCGAAACAAAGGGTCGTCAATTTTGCAGAAGACACCCGACCCTGTTGAGCCAAGGTTGCTTCGGTAATCCTCGATTTATTACGTCGGCACTTGTTTGTCAGCTTCGTTGGCTCCGACAAAGAAAATGGCTTCCGCCATTGTTCGAGCCGGGGAAACTCCGCTACAAGGAAACTCGGATACAGACAGAGTCATTTGCGATTTTGTATAATGTACATCATAATCACAATGCGGGCAAACGACTTGGATCGAACGTGCATTGAATATAGACAGATTTTAATCTAAAGTCCGTGGATAATGCCGAACTGTTTTTATTTTTCATTTTAAATAACTATATATTTAAGTAAGTGTTTGTGCAAGACTATACATAATTTAAAGGAACACGCTGGAAGAAAGCTTTAAATAATTTACCATGAGGGATTCGGGTATTCCCCAAAAGCTCTTGTCCCTAATAAGGATATATGCGTCTGGCTCCGCGTGTAAAGTGAGAGTCATTTCAATTTGTGACCACTGTCCATCAGGGTTATGCCCCATCCTCGCCGCTCTTCATCTGGCTTAAATAATCTCAGGAGTTGAAATATTGTTTATATTTAATTTTGCCGCGTTACCAAACAAACCGTTTTCATTTTGAAGTTTAAAATGGCACATAAAACAAATATTTATTAGGTAGTCAGTGGGACATTTTTAAAACCCTTCTCAATTGAGAAGCTTAAAGGATTACGCTGCTGGCTTGCCATTTTAAACTGCAACTAATTAAAAACTGCAATCGCTTTGAGTATACGTAGATGTGTAAAATGTTTCATTATATATACATTCTAAGGCTTATATATTATAATATGAATTAAGTTGAATAATTAATTATATATTTTATATTAAATATATAATTAATTATTCAACTTAATTATATATTTAATATAAAATATATAATTAAGTTGAATAATTAATTATATATTTAATATAAAATATATAAAAACATAAACTTTAATAAAAAGCAATCAGAGTTGTTACTTATGTACATTTCATAATAATTTTCGTTAATAAAAACAAATTGTATCTGTCTATTAAAAAAATATCTATACTTTATTCTGCCTTAGTTCAAATATATTTTTTATTAATATATAAATAATGCAAATAAAAAAAAGTTATCCAGGTGATCCGTAATATTGAAAAGAAAAAGAAGGTCTTAAATTAGATAATCTTGAAAAGTGTCCGATTAATCCATAGTAGGAATAGGAGATAGGAAAACAAACTATAATCCGCTTGTCTATATTATTTTTCTCATTTCTGTAGAAAAATACGATTTAAGAAAATTAAAACAAATATTAGGTAAGTCGGAAAGTATTGACTTTTTACCTGGAAGAAAACATTTTAACAAACACATTGTTCTCTATAGTCTTTCAACAAAGTTCAGGTAATTTTTCAATGACTAAATATTTAATCCAAGTGTTTTAACGTCTATTTAAGTAAAAAAAAAATATTTCTCACAGAATGCTCTGAAGCTTTTAAAATATAATTTTCTAAACGTATATAATCTGGACTCTGTAGTATTTCTAAATCCAACTGTCTGATTTTTTACTGTGTGATTCTTGCTGTCTTTAGTCTTGCGTTTTCATGTTTCAGTATACGTTCTTGATTATTTACTCATAATGAATTACGCCCAAAATATATCAACAAATATAAACAAGTATCTTTTTTAAGGTTAATGATGGTCGGGGGGTTAAAGCTAATACTTGTTTTTTCTCTCTTGGTACAGAATCCACTTTTCATCAACAATTCTTCTCAGAAACGGATCGGTTTTATTCCTAGGAAAGAGCGACGATCAGATGGTTATCATTTGTTCCAAAACTGTTCTGAGAAATTCTTCGTCCCTTTTTTACCAATCTTTTCAATTCGTTTTTAATTATTTCCAACGTATTCAATATTATATAGAGACATAATAAGAATTTTAAAATTAAATATTCTGGATTGAATTTCCTACAATTTTAATATTAATTTAAAGAAGTTTATTTATGTTTATAGTATAGCGGAAAGAAATGTCATTTTTTATTAATTTAAAAAGTTTATTTAAACAATAACTGTACAATATAGCTAAACATTTTCCATTGTTATCTATGTTAATCCTCTACAGAATAGACTGTTATTTAATAATTCTTGTTCAGTTGATATGGTAGATGTTGCAAAACTTCTAAATTTAGCACTATTATTTTGTCATGCGTAATTCTTGCTGCATGTCTTTTATTATTCTGGACTTGTCATAAAACTTTTTTTGAGCAGTACCTTTTTAATCTTACTATTTGGTTACAATACATCTCTGCTGTAACAGATTTACCAGGTTTTAGTACATTATATTTAATTATTCCCAAAACATTTTAGAAAAAAAATATTATTCAATGATAGTTCACGGGTGGAAGAGTTATTATTTTTTTCTTCTTGAATTTGTAAAGAGGACCTTTTTTCTCAGCTTAATTTTTAAAAGGGTGCATTTGATTTGCAAAAGGGTGTATTTGATATAAAAAAACTGTAACAATCTTTCAAAGAAAGAAATATTTGAACATTAAAAATAAAAATATGGTTATTCATTGTTCTAAGCGCGTTGGAGAAAGTTTACGAGTAATCTTACCTTTTTTATTCAATTTTTTCCCGGAGGCTTTTAAAATAGTTTTTTTACTCCTATTGTTGACCATGGACAACTGAGGTTTAGTAACAATTACACGATTGTTATACGCAGATCGGACTGCATCAAGGACTTTCAATTAATTTTTAAGACTCATCATCGATTTTAGAAGGTTTTCTTGATATTGGTGTGCCCTTTTCACTTTTTTTAAACTTTTGAAACCTTCTAAAGTACTCTCGAGGAATCAAGATGACTTTATAAGTATCGCAGATGGTATTTATTGGTAGCTTCATTCGGTTTCAATCCATTATAAAAATAAAAACTGCATAAAATTCCACACTTGTGATTATTAAATCTCTCTGGACTTTAGATTTTTAACTATAGGCTTACAAAAATGATTACTAACAGAGCTTCACAACGATATCAACCGTGAGATGTTGACTCAACAGTAGCCGGTGATAAACTGATTTTAAAGCAACCAAAAATTGACATTACTTTTCATGTTATACGCTAGGATTAAATTATCTATAGGATAACTTTATCTGTATATAACTTCAAGGATACACTGCGTATCACTGAATATCCGGACGATGAATTTATTGTTCTAAAAAAATAATTAACTATACAAAATAGTAATGTTTTAAAAATATTTCAAAACTACCGAACATCTCTATACGATCGTAGATACCGATGATTAAAAATATATATTTTTCTAATTTGAATCTCGCAGACAATCTCCCAGGATAATTCGCATCCATTAATCATGGACCCTCAATAATTCAAATCTTGAGCTCATTCATCGTTCGAATACTTCAACCGATTCGACATGCAACTGAAAACGAAATAGAAGACAGTATCCCATCCAAGCCAGAGTATTTGCAATCTGGCCCCGACAAGTTGACCTTATCATCGGTCACAAAGCCCTCTACATACACCATTCATCACACTGTAATATCCACCGCCCGAGTTCAAAGATCCCCAATTTATCACTAGTCAGATATTGCAGACTTTAAATTCGAACTGCGCGAATAATTCACTGACGATATGAAATATTATGACACGTGTCAATCTCGAGCAAAATGTATTAATCGTACATTTATCATATCGAAAAAAATAAAATGCAACGAAATGTTTTAACAATTCATTTATATAAAACTTAGTATCATGTTATCGTTATCGCGTACGAAAATTCAATGTCACAGATAAAGAAATAATTATTTGCACCGAATCTCAGATTTATTGTTCGCTTTAATATGCAATCATTGTTTTTTTTATAAATAAATCTTTTATTTTTTTGGATCAAGACATGGCATTAGCGGGATAATGTTAGCGTTTTTCTGACGTCTGACATGGAAGCGACGCCACATTTTTCAAACGTCAATTTTCCTGTCTCACCAGGAAAACCCCTTTTCAATTTTATCATCTATAGGGTGGATATGGGGCTTGGAAATGTAATTTTTTTATAGCCTAATATCATCGTGATATGTTACATTATTAATATGGTATTAATCCAGTTATTCTTCAAAATAAAATGTTATGATTACGAATTCTATAAAATAAATGTGTTCATTAATAGAATCTGCCATGTTGCCTGTTTTATTTAGCATGGCATAATGATAATATAACGCATGTCTGAATAAAAATGGAAATGCGGCCATTAGTCTGCTGAAAAAAACGTATACAATATTTTAAAGCAAGTATATTTCAAATGCGTTCACTAATTTTTTTTTATAATTTAAAAGAAGAACCCCAGCCATATATTTGCGGTTATTGTTTTTCAGCAATGTCGAGCCATTACGATATTATTCAGACGTCTGCAATAAATAATACATTGTGGCTGTTATCTATGAAATTAATTGTAGAGCATTGTAATACAAAGTATAATAGTTAAATTTATATATGACGCATAAAGAAAACTCAATATATGCATATTTGAAATCAGTGCTATTTATTGTAAAGATTATACATAGTAAAAATTGCTACTGTATAAAATCAATTGGACTCTTTAATACATAAATAATAAACCGATCGAAAAAATAATAAAACTCCCGATGAGCGCCGGGGACGTAGGCACTCGTAAATTTTTCCAGGGGCCAGTGCAAAAAAAATCTTCTTTCGTATATTATAAGCATTTTCCCACGTTTCCATCCGACGTCTTGCTGGATATAATAAAAACCTTCCAGGGCTATTCTAGATTTTGAAAACCAATTTCTGCCGACGGCAAATGTCTTCAATAATTCTGCGAGGAAAGGAGCCGGCTCCAACAGTAAAAATTTAGTGCCCCATTAAAATGTAACTTGGCGTACTGACACTTTTTCTTGAATATAATATTGTGACCGATTAAATTTATACCTGCGTAAAAATATCATCATTAATTCTACAGTAATATTAAATTTGAAAAATATATACTGGAAGCTTTATCCGTCTTTTTCATGGGGCCTTAAAAATTGACCCCTGTTATATTTTTATAAACTAGAACATACCGATCTTTATCCATCCATTTGATGCACGATAATTATTAAATTACCTTTTTTGCAGCAATTAGCAGAGGATTTTTATTTGAGAATAGTCTTTATGACGTGTAAAATATTATAAAGTTCGTAAAACTTAGATTAAACATCGATTTTTCGCAATATTCCATTGACTCGCATCTCATTTTTCTTAGCAAAAATTAGATTAGGAGTTGATGGTGCGAATCCAAGTCGTTTCATTATATTAACTCTGTTTTCATTTAATTTCTAAAACTATTTTAGTCATTTCGCTAAAATTCTAGCTTTTATTTCTAGACAGAATATTTTATTTTTGGCTTAAAATAATTTACGATGCGAAAATGTGAGTTTTTGACCAGTTGCTAAATACAAATTCGATTTATTTTGGTATATACAAATGCATATGTTGAACAGAACTCACATTACAGTTTATCGTAGGTATATAATTTACAAAATTCCATGACAAATGATTGACAAAAATTAACAATCGGGATAAACTATGTTACGCCATTTTTCGTTTTTTTACTTAACCATTTTAAAATGATAATTGAACTAGTTTTGCAGTGTTGAAATGATCCGTATTGACACGTCGTAATAAAACTCCGACATCACGTATTCATTTAGTACGAAAACGTGCTAAAATTTAAGCAAACATGGTTATAGTAATTGAATTATTATGTGATAATATGTTACTGAGCAAATTGAACAGTCATAGCAATTTTTCTAGTCTACTATGGAACGAAAGTCGTTATATCTAATCGAATCTATCCAACTGTTTTATTGCAGATATTTTCATGCGATAATAATAATCTAATATTATCTTAATTATCATAACACGACTCTACAGTATTATTAACTAATTAATTTTGAAAAAAATATATATTTATTAATAATTTATCATAGCATATCTACAAGAAACAATTCTTATGAATTCCTGATAAAATACAGAAACCAGCGTTACATGTGTAAATTTCCGATAAAAATATTACATAAGATAAATATTTGTGGGTTGATTCATTATGTATGTATTTATTATTTATAAATAGATAGTAATATTAAAAATATTATTCATTTTTTATCGTAGATGATTAAATGTTTATTTATTAAAAATTATATGTTTTTTTACATAACTTATATATCGGGAGTTGGGTTTCAAATAATTTTACATGAATCAGTTGGAAATACCATTTTTATTATATATATAAAAATGTGTAATCATTTGAGATACAGATGCTACAATATTTTTTAAAAATATTTTGTAATCATTGAAATATTATATTAATAAAATATTCGATGTTTTTAGTATAACCATTAGATTGGAATAATAGGCTGTTCGGAAAAAAAAACAATATTTTTCATTTTAGCATTTTTTAAATGAATACAAACTCGTTAATCCTCATTGTTTATAACCAATCAATTCCTTTCACGAACACTTGATGATTTAGGTTTAAAATGAGTTTCAAACTGATGTAATCTGTTGATTATCTAACTGACAATGAACATCTGTTGTAATTATTTCCCCTAGTTTTAAAATTTCATAATAGACAATGACGCAAATATCACACCAAATATATAAAAAAACTATCTTAAGTATTTGGCAATATCAAAATGTGTATTTGATTTTTGGTCAGTCACTATATGTTTCTCTTCACTTTGTCATAAATTATCCGTTTTTCATCTCACGTTACAATTTGTTCCAAATATGGCAGAACGATTCATATGTGTTTTTTGCTGTCAAAGGACAGCTCGTGCAGCATCCAAATTCCCATCCTGCTTAATCCATTGTTGCGTTTTAAATACTCATGCACTGTGGATTCAGATTTTTAAAAAAAATGCGATATTTGCGCAGAGATTGAGCGGGATCTGCTTCAATAATGGATTATAAAAACTCTTCATCGAATTTTAATGTCGCTGATTTAAATAAAATATACCATAATTGACATTTGCTATCAATCGAAAATCGTCCATAAACTTCATTAATAGTTTTTGTGACATTGGTTGCTATTTTTCTATGATGAAGGATTATAGAAAAGTAGCATACAGTGTTTAAAATATAGTTTGTTGGTGTCGGATTTCTCCATTTCACCCTTAATAATAAATTTGATTTATAACGTAGAATATAGCTAACGAACAATCAAATATTTTTTTTTTTAAAAAACACTACTGTTTTTACTAAATCTGAACCCAAATAAACAGTGTGCCAAAACATGGATTTCTCTCTGAATGACTTAATATAATAATTGATAGATTACAGGTGTTAAATCAACATAAAAAAATAAATCGAATGCAATATTAATTAATAAATAGCCTAAAAGCTTGATTTTACTAATAATATTTAGCGTTACTGATAGTAAATAGTATTAATCTTTTAAAACATCAGATATATGATGTTAGTATTGAACAAGAATATCGATATAAGAGATTTGATTATAAATAGGATTTTTTTCCGTATTATTTTCACCTTGATAATTTTGGCTATATGTAGCTTGTTGGTATTTTTTTTGTGTGACATTGACTTTGTATATCAAAATAAGTATAAGAATAGAACAAAAAAATGTGATAATTAAAAATATAAATACAGTCCATGAAATTTAATATATTTTTTTATTAACCTAGTATCTTATATTTGTAACACATCTCACAAGAGATGGTTTAAAAACGTCATGTTGATCGATATTCATCAGGTCATGGATTTGTTTATTCGTAGTCCAAGCTTTCAGCTCTCTTGCCTTACTTGGCGAATTAGAGCGTAACGAAGACTGGAGCTCTCCTTTTCTGTCACGGATATACAACCGTGCCAACCTTGTAAAGCTCTCCTCATTATGCACTTCCCATATACATATATATTGACGAGATTTGTAATGGAGGATATATTTTTATACACTGCTAGTTGAATGAGATAAACAAATTATTCAATAAAAAATCTCAATACTTGATATAATATTTAGCTATATTACTGCCAATTTTTGATTTTTTTAATTAACAAACGATGGTTTTTTTACCTCACATTGTTTTTTTTTACTTTAAATCATATTTAGTACATAAATACGTAGCAAATTAGATAATAATGGATAGTAAAATATTAGGTCGTGATTATTGTTTTAATATCAATCGAGGATGTACTCTGAGGGTTCATTGTTATTGCAGCATTAAGTCGCCCGAAGCACTGGACCCCTAATTTAATATTTAAAAAAAAATATGATTAATTTAAATAAATTTTACAGAGCTTATCACAACGCATAAGTAAAAAAATACCACAAGCCTTACTGGGAAAATAACTAGATATGAGTAAATTTTCATTTAAAATAAACGGTCGCGATATATTAATATTTTAATAACTATTAAGTCGAATTTGGGTACCTTTCATTTTTTCCCAACAAGAAACAATTCTACATTAATTGTATGTGAACATTTTTAGGTCAATTTATTTTGATTTAGTCTGGTGGTAAAAGTATAAAAGTCATTTAATTTTTGTGGATTTCTGAAACAATCAATGTTAAATTCTATGACAAGAAACAAAACCTATTGTGATATTTAGCATAAAGTACAAAGAGTCATTACAAATGATACATAATTTTAGAAAAAATATTAACACACCAAGAATCTTGCACCTGTTAAAAGCATAAAGATTGCGAAAATACTTCAAGATGATCGTTAGTTATCGTTATCGTTAGTTGACGATCACTGACAACCCACTATGTAATGATAAAAATATTTAAACATACAAACAAACACATATTTATATATGTGGCGGTTTACTCATTATAGACAACTGTTACGATTATTTTTGATGTTGTCTGTCAAGTGAGCATTGCGCAAACACTCTAGTTTTATTAAGATTATTTAATTATTGATATTATTGTATCCGTGAAAATTAAAAGAGAAATAATCATCAGATTATAATCATAATAATAACGATTTGATCCAAAAGCGATTGCAAAATGTTTGACATCAGAAATAAAAATTCGCTGCAGAAAAAGCTTAAACAAAAAACGCCACATTGATTTAATCTAGATAATACAGTATTTTTTTTAAGAGATTTGTTTTTTTTTTATATTATATATAATGTGACAATAAAAACGAAGCAAAATATTCAAAGGTAAACGCATAAAATCGACGTTATCTATACGAGTGCTAACAATCTACGACTACGGGGGGTTAGGAGCGTCTCATGAATGCAAAGGGTTTATGTTTATTTTTTATTGGGTTATTCCCTTATTTAAAAATCAATAATTATTGTCTTGAAGTTGCTGAAAATACAACAAGTCATTAAAATTTATGAAGCATAACTGATTAAAAAAAAGGGGGAAAATCCGGGAAACCATTGTCGAATCGCCAAAAACGTCCTTACGAAATTCGTATTTTAGTTTTATAATATTGTTTATAATGTCTTTTAAGAAACAAGAACAAATAAAAATTGTAGCGAAATTATAATATACGAACTCATACCGTTCAAGTGAAATTTGTACGTTTTGACAACAATAGGAACTCTTTCGCACGTCATTTTATGACGTTATGGAACTTTTATATAAGGTTTATTTTTTTAAAAAAATATTATTCTGTTAAATAATTTCTGTTAATCCAACTCTAATGAATGGACATAATATAATTTAAATACATTATTAAATTCTGGCGTTTTTTAAATACAGGTGAAATAGTGGATGTTTCAGAACTTCTAAATCTAGGTCCCTTATTTTGTCCTGTCTAATTCTTTTAGCGGGTGTTTTTCAAATAACTTTCAAGGGAGTTCATGTTTAATTGTTGTTAACCTATTTTTTTAAAGCGGTAACTCCTTAAATCCTGCTAATTGGACTCAATACACTTCTGTTGTAACAGTCTGATTAGGTATTAGTAATTCATAGGGAATTATTCCGAAAACATCCCCCCAATTACCTTTTTCAGTCAATGATGGACATGGGGTAGACATTGTATTGTATCTTCGGATTGTCGCTGAGGACACATTACATATCCACAGAAACAATCCTTCTAAGAAACTGATCAGTTTCATGTATTGACAATAAAAGTTAAAAGGAAGATACCTAAATTATTATTAAAGTACCGACTATACGAATATACCAGTCAAAGCTGTCGTCAGAGTGGTTAGACTCCGGTGGGACAGTCACGTGTCAAGGATCAGCTGCCGAAAAGGCATACGGTTAACAAGTCTTCCTGTCCCTAGAGGAAAGAAATACTTTTTGATACTTGTTGGACTGTGTTCAGAGGGACACTGCATCATTGAAACTTGGAGCGACGTAGCGGCAGACCCGATAAAATGAAGAAGGGTGTTGGACGAGGCCAGGGCTCTACAATAGAGTTATTGCGCCTATGATGATGATTATTATTTAACCACCCGGAGGACACTACGTGATCTTCAACAGAGAAGCGTTTAACTTGACATCGAGGCCAGGATTGCGCTAGTCTTCCTCCAGGTTATCTTGGCTCTTCGAATATGGGTCAGGTTAGCCTGGGAGCCGAGCTGTCAACGCGTGGATTGTAACAATAATAAGCGGAAGTGGTTTGGGTCGAGTCGCATTTACTTTATCGTCTGGTCGAATGCTACGGGCACCTCCAGGAACATATCTGTAACCAAATCAGCATGGAAAGCGGCCTGGGCTCCTCATAGTTCCATAGAATCTATGAAATCATGGCTGTGCCCAACCGCGATCGCGATCATGTCCAATACCGAAATGCAACAGCATTCGACTATTTTTTCTATTTTTTTCGTACCTGTCAAGGATTTAAGATGTCTTTATAAATATCGTGGACAGTCTGTGTAGCTTTATTTGATTTAAAATCGTCATCAAACAAATCAGCATAAAATACTACGATCTCACATCACTTTCTGTTTGGAGTGATTTATTTTTAAAAAAGTGTTTCATAGAACAAAAAAACTGGTAGTCTGAAGGGGCTAAGTCTCACGAGAAAGCAGGATGCAGTAAAGCTGTCAAAAACCCAAGTCATCCATTTTATTCAGGGACTAATCTGCGATATGGGATCGCGCATTATCGTGGAGGAGGAAGATTTTCTCTTCTATCGCCAGACCCGGCCTTTTTCTTTGCAATGCAGCCTTTAATCGCTCTAATTGATCGCAGTGCACTTGCGCTGTTACAGTTTGACCGTATTTTAAAACTTCGTGGTAAATGATTCCTTTAGAATCCCACCAAATGCTAAGCAAATGTTTTTTCGGGAGCAATCCTGCTCTAGAGGTTGGAATCGGCTGTTGTTTACGTTCAAGCCATTTTTTTTTCTCTTCGTGTTCGAGTACGACACCCACATCTCATCTCGGGTGATTAAACTGCGAAGAAATGGTATTGTAAGGTCTTGCGCTTGCAGATGTTCGCATGTTTTTATCCTCTCCAAATTCCTTATTTCCGAATCTTTCCCATTTTTTTCACACTTCTGAGTGATGGACCACTTTATGCCGGTTATATTTGACAGTTCTTTGTTGGGTAAAGTTGTGTTTTTTTCAATTTCAGATTTTAATGCGGCTTTATTTACTGTACAGGGTCGTCCACTTCGAGGCTCATGTTTTATGTCAATTTTGGATTTGAATTTTCTGTACCAGCGTTGTCATTTTCTGACATATAATTCGTCCCCATAAATGTCGCAAATATTCCTTGTAGCGATAGTTGCGCTTTTCTCGGAGTGAAACTGAAAGAGTCTGCAGTTTTGCTAATGGTCTTTTGAAGGAACCAATTCTAGTATTTTTTTTTTATTGAACACAGGCGAAGACGTCTCTCGACAAGCACACAATAAAATAACAGGTCTCGACTCGTCAAAGGACTAAACTAAAAACTACCCTTTGAAAATACGACAAGACTTTTTACTACACCTTATACAAAGGTGTTTCTCCAATATCTGGCTGTTACATTTTTCACTGTGGGCTAAACAAATAAATACATATCACAACGGAAAGATTATAAAGATACAGATCCAAATCCACCGGGACGTGTTAATTCAAACATTTTTATAATACTACACCGAAAATATGTTATGTTTACCGCTTTTGTATCGCAAAAAGCGATATGTAAAGGATGTGGAAGGATTCGTGACTCGGACCATGGCGAGCCTTTACTCTCGC
>JAGXCT010035934.1:50568-104301 GCA_022495035.1 Philopotamus ludificatus | reverse complement strand
ATGCGCGGCCACATTCTGCGATGATAACACAACATAAATTAAAGGAGCTAAATTGAGATGTTTTAAAGCATCCACATTACTCTACTGATTTAGCTCCTTCTGATTTTCACCGATTTTTATTTTTACAAAATTATTTAAATGGAAAAAAATTAAAACAACGGAGGAGGTGAAAACAGCAATAGACACGTATTTTGCATCGAAACCCAAAAGTTTCTATTCAAATGGGATTAAAAATTTGACAGAAAGATGGGAGACAGTCATTAATGGAAATTATGTAATTAGCCAAATTAATAAAGTATATGCGAAAAAAAAAAATGTTTTCTTGAAAAAATACGACATTACTTGTGCATCAACCTAATAGATCGCCGTCCAGTTCAGTAGGGCACGCCGCAAGAAATTTGCTGCAGTCTGCTCCAGAAATTGCATATGGAAATTTCGCCACAAATCGCATGTCGCGATTCGACCACAATGCGGTCTGAGCCATTAGCAAATTATCATCTATTGCCATCTGTCGATCTACATACGGCGCAGAAATAACAATGAAAAAAATAAATATATAATAAATTGCAGCAATGTCGTAGCCGGGGCGAGGCGACGTCCCACGACGACGACGAGCTGATTTATAGCTCAATTTTGCATCAAATTGCAGCATGAATGCAATTACACTCGGCGAGACGATGATAAAAATGTACTCGTCGAGATGCCGGCCGGCCTATTGTGCATTTTTGAATTTTAAATCGGCTCGGTCTCCTTGCGAAACAAAAAGTTGCATTCTGATTTGCATCGATTTGCCGTAGCGTTTGACGTAAGTGTCTCGCCTGTCTATTGTTCCGGACGTGCGCGGTTTGATGCGAATTTAAATATTTACCGCCTCCGGTGTGCGGATGAGTGACGCATGTTCTGCTTATTGCCTCTGCGAACTCAACGGAACGACTCGTTTATGTAAAAAAATACATATATAATTTATACGAAATTTTTGTATCTGCTAAATCTAGATTTAGCAGATTATTTTTTTTGTGTCCGTAATTAACAATTTTTTAAAACTATGAATAGTGGATTGAATGCCCAATTACGAGTATGTAAATTAAAATATTAATCGGCTACAAATAATTGGGTGTTATACAGGATGTGCGACAAAATTTGGGCGTGGAAATTCAGAGGAAAAACGACTTAATTGTTATATTTTTTTTATATGTAATATTGATTCTGAATACAAGAGAATAGTAATGGTTTAAAGATGGACATTATTCAATGACCCTCCTTTAGCATTAATTAAAGTCTCAAACGACCATATTATTAAATTTATATTTATTGTTACATCGTGCGTTATAGAGCAAGAGGTATATCTGCTTGTCAGCGCTACTAGCGTCGTGTCTTGGATGGATGCAGGGCGGCAGCGGGGTGGTGGAGGGGTCTCGACTCGCGTCACTGAGTTACTTCTGAAATTTACTCTTTTTATAATTTTTAATCTTCGGCAGCACCCCCAAATATTTTAACCACGAGCCACCACTAGATATAATATCACCCTGATATTATATCCATTGTTTTTTTAATAAAATCATTACAGTGATTTTTAAATATTCTTTTAACTGACGTTTTCTGCGCAAAACTCCGCAAAAATTTATTAAAAAAATAAACCTATCCTTCACGCGTTAAAATCTAAAAAAATATATTTTTGAAATCTCAGTTCAATCCCACAAATCCATTCTGGGCTTCCATATTCAATGAAAATAAACATACATACTACTAGGTTAAATTTGCAGATTTATAGTAACGATCTTACAATTTTATCTTTAATTAATTATTTAAAAAATTACCATTTATTTGTTTAATCCCTTTAAAAATTAGAAATATACGTATGTTGATTTGAATCCTATCCTTATTCTATCTCCGTAATCCTTGTTTCCCAAAATCCATTATAAACTAATTAATAATGTCCAGAAAAAATATGAATATAAGAAGATAAAATCCAAATTAATACTCAATCCTTTTTTCGGAACGATCTTTTATTTTTCTGGAAGCCACAATTTGCATATCTGAAACCCCTAACAGTCTCGTAATTTTCTAAATTATCTTCTATTGGTTCCCCAACTTTTTATATTTTGATCCTGGCGTAGATTAAGAAAGAGTATGCATTTTTATTTTACATTTCTGTATCTCGTTCCAATCAGGTAAGAATGCTTTTTCTCCATGTTTTTTTTTTTTTTTTGCTATTCTATTTCACCGTTTGAATAAATAAAATCGATTAACAACATTGATGCATTTTATTATTGATTCACTGAGCTGTATTTGCTGAATTTTGTTTTTCAGATATATCAAATTATATGGACTCAAATTCTCGAAGGAATGTCACATAGAATTTATAAAGTTGGTATATGAATTAATCATAGTGCCCGATTTAGAACCGTCGCACTTGCACAAGTTTTGTACTTTGATGGTTTTATTAACAAAGTGAGTATATTTATTTAATTACGATGCAGAATTTTTAACAAAATTGATTTTCTACGCCATATTAATATTTTTTTGCTTCACAGGAAAGTACATTTGATATCACCGGACGAATTAACATTACCATGGAGGCCTTTACACGATATAGGAAAGAAGGTGTTTTCAAAAAATATTGCCGACTACGGAATGTACCATTATTTATCGTACGTATAATTTTTCGTTTCCGATTATTATTTTTTGATTCACATTCAACGCCCTTCTTTAATGAACATTTCGCTTAATTAATCGGGAGCGCTTTATTTTGGTTTCACTAGAACTGTAATAATAATTTCATAATATTAGATTTTTAATGCGTAGTTGATTAGACTTGGCATTCACTTTTATAACCAACGTCCGCCCAATGGCTGCGAAAGGTAGCCGGACAATGGAATCATTATGGAATAATTAATATTAATACTATCGAGCGTTATATTTTTGACCGTTTGTTTTTATTAATCACTGTATTATTTCAAGATTCGCACGCAAATATTATATGCTTAATTAATTGCATTCCGGGATTGATCCGATTGTATGTCGGACGTTTTACAGTATGTATTCGTAAAAAAAACGAAGGTAAAATTCCTTCGTCGACTTAGCATGGGCGGATAGAGGTTTGTTCATTTGAATCATTTAACGAGAAACAGTTAAGATCATCAAATAAAACAATCATCATTCATCAGCATTTGGTATAAACACATTTTCAATCGAAATCGTGTTGTAGTATCATAATTATTTAGAAGTATTTAGTTAACATTGCCCCGAATGGAATATTCCGTGGGTTTTCTTTTTTGTGTACGTAATACAAAAATGACTAAAACTTGACCATTTGCATTGCGACTTTCACAATACGTAAAAATGAATTTTTATGTGATTTTAAAATTTATTTAAATAATTTTTTGTTTGATAGTGATACTCGATTATGCAGGTCTAGGATTTTGTCGGTTGATTAGAAGAAGGCGTTATAGATCTTTATTTTTAAAGATTAAGATTAAATTTTATGATAATACACTTGGTTTAAGAGTATAAGAGTTCTTAAAATTCTGTAGGCTGCGTCGGGGAACAGATGATTATGATGATGATGATGATGGTACAATGACTATTAGTAAGCTGTTGAAGATTTTGAAACTTAAGATGCCAATGCTACTACATGGTTCTACTGAGGATAATGAGTAATGAAATGTTTTGACGATTTTTCGGGGATGGTTTTGATTTTTATATGTCGCTTTTGGATGTGGGATCTGTGTTTTAGTCAGCGATACTTATTTGTGTTGGTTAATAATTTCTATTTTAATTTTTTGTGACTTTTAGATCATTGGAATCCACGTTCGGAACGATGGTGCAGTATATAAAGCCGTACGTTTCGTTTAATTTTTTTTTATTTTTATTTATTTTATTATTTCAAACGATTTAAATATAATTTTGTCGACGTAGATATTTTCCGTTGACTGCAACTCGGGAGATATTGGACGAATTCCTTCCCAGATTCATTCCGTGGCATAATCCCAACCAAGATATTATTCAAGATCTTGTCCTTTATTTACCATATCAAACAATAGCGATACATATGGATCAGGGCTTTAAGCTTTGGTTCGACGATTTTATGGAAATATGGAGAGTTTGCCATAATAGCGGTATTTGGGAACTGGTAATTTGATGTTAAACACAATATTTCATCATCAATATTTTTATTTATTAAACATTATTTTTATTATAGGATATGATGACGTTGATGGCCAATTTAGCGTTTAATAACATAGGGTATATTGATTGGGAGCCGCACTATTCGTTAATGTTTACAAAATTCTTACGCTCGTTTAATCTTCCCGTTTTTTATAAAAAGACTCAAAATAACAAACATCACGGCGTCGGTATGTAAAAGTGGATTAATTCCGTTACGATCCAATTTACGTTAGTTTTAATTACGATGACTTTTTTTTATAGATACTACCAGTATGGCGTTGTGGATAGTATCCACTCTGGGACCAAAGAGTACTGCACAGAACTATTTAGATAATTTTATGACCACAGTTGCGACTTATCTCCACGGTGCTAATACAGGAAGATGGTCGAAAAAATTAAGAGATCTTCTCAGAAAATTACCTCTTCAATTTATTCATAGGTAAATATAATATTTACGTTATCAATTGATTCAATCTATTACAATCTTGATAAATTATGTTAATTTTTTTAGACTGCACAAAGAACGATCGACTTATAAAGTCACATGGGAACTGAAAACTCCCGAAACTCATAAATTAACGTCGGATGATATAACGCGGTTTGTTGAATGCATGCTGGACGTGTCCCTGCAGGCGATGTTCAGTCGTATGGGCACGAGCGACGCCTGCGTAGCACTTCAGCAGCTAGCTCTTCTGAAACCGGAAATGGTGATACCACCGATAATAGATAAAATGTGGAACACGTTGGATTCTCTGACCGAACCGCACAAATTAACGTGTGCCATACAATGCGTGGTCGCGGTGGCCAGGCCGTTAGCGTTTGGATTCAACAACGGGTATCCCGAGGGTCCCACGCATGTCATACCGCTCTTGTTATCGTGTCTACCGGGATTGGATCCTAACGATTTTAAAAAAACATTGGTTACACTACATTTTATAACCGTATTTTGTAATTTAGTTTTAATAGTCGACTGTAGTGGTGCGTCGGTGCATTGGCCCGATCTGACTGAAGAAGAGCGCACTGTGTGCGAAGCGACTGCGCAATTTGAGGATTTCGTGCTGCAATACTTTGATAAAGTATTTGTATTGATCGAGTCCAGCAGCATGGAGCATACGAGAATGGAGCAAAAAGAAGCCGAATCGATACGCAGTAAATTAGAATCTACTAGCGAGGGCGCTCTGGCTTCGACAACTATTTCTATTCTGGTGCAGAGCTCCACACCTATATTTAAAATGGCTTTGAAGAAGATGTTCAACTTTGTTACTCAAAGAATTTTGGAAACGAATGTGGCCGGTCAAACGGCGGCCGCCGTTTGTAGAGCGTTTTCGAGGATCAATGCCTATGAAACATTTAAATTGTTTATACCTCATCTTTGTGACACCATCGAGGCTTTATGCGAAAACGAGGAAATATTTAAAGAAGAGAGCTTGGACAAAGAATTGTTGTTTAATTTATTATTGTTATCGCATATACTCGAAAAGAGCGGCGAAGATTTATTACCGTATATACCGAGGGTATTGAAGGTTATAGACAAGACTTTGAATATTTCGTGCAAAGAAGGATATACGATCGTGTGCAGCACCATAAAGTATACAATTACCAGTTTGTCCACGGTATATCATAAAAAGTGCAAGAGTAGCACGGCCGATTATGATGCGAGTGTTAAAGATTTTTTGGCAATCAGGGATTGGGGCAAACCTGGCGATATTCAGGATTGTGATTTGAAATGGCATATTCCTAGTAAAAACGAGGTTGCATGCGTCGAAATGATAGTAGGAAGATATTTGGTGCCGGAGATTGATAGATTGAACAAGTATATAAGCGGAGAGCTGACATTGTCGCGGGAGGAATTAAATAAATGTTTGAGTGTAGTCAAGGCGTTGATGGCTGCGAATAATCTCATGCCGCCGTGGGACAATAATACCATTGAATTGTATGTATATCTTTTGATTTGTGATATATTATACGTATACACTGTTCACCATGAGGAAAGTTACACTCTCAAAATAATGCTTACTGCAACTGTTTATTCTTCGTCATATTAGTCGTCCCAAAAGTATTGCAGTTGTTTTTATACTTATATTCTTTTTCAAAAATAATCTCGGCCTTGGTTTTCCTCAGCCTTTCCTCCGGCGACAGGAAGGTTTGTTAACTATGAGCCTTTTCGGCGTTTGACTGTCCCTCATCCTTGATACGACGATAACTGTGATTGGCATATCCTTATAAAAAATTCCAAAAAATGTTCGTTACTGAGAAATGAGGGCAACAAAGACGACCTTTTTATTTCTGCGCTCGATTTGACTCGTAAAGGTTGGGAGGAACCCACTGATCCAACTTGATAACATTAGTTTTACAGCCAAATTCAAGCTTTTTTATTAGTTCCCTAACAGTTACGTTGGGATTTTGTTAAAGTAGGACTTGTAGGACATTCTAATCGAGTACTACAGATCTTTCAGGATGGGGCTTGTCTTCCGCTTTAGTTTATGACTCACTTTTGGTACTGGCTTACACTTATTATCCGATACTCATGTATTAAAATAATATTCCTTGAAGCATTGAGTTGTTGCTTTAGTGAACTAGTAAAGCAACAAATGCCGAATATCCTTTATCACCTTCATGCAAATGAAAGCACCGCATTTTTTATAGGATGACCTAAATAAAACAGCCTTTTAACCCTTTGGCTACTGTGATGTTTCAACAAAAACAACAACATATTATATTTCGACAGCCAAGAGGCTAATCATGAATTTCAGTTGAAGCACAAATTTTTCTGTACAATGAATATATTATCTCTAATATGGTGGACAGTGTATATATATATATATTTTGCATGACTGTTTTATAAAGTTTTATTTAATTAAATTCAGAGTTAAATCGAGTGTTCCTTGGGGAAATTTCAATTTGTATACGGGAGTAGAAGGATCAATTAGTATGCCGGATGGAAGTAATATACGTAAAACACTTACGGCAACAATGCACGCCCTGCAATCCAAATTACTAAACTCTAACGAGGACGATACCAAGAGTCTGTGCAAACTTATAACGGTAATATATAAAATTTTGTTTATTTAACCCTTTAACCGCAATTGTCACACCGGGGTGACAACTTCTTATTTACCCCACGCGTGCTGGAAGCTTTATGTAAAAGTTATTTGAATAAAAATGTGTTCATTCAATTCATGGGTACATTTAGAATCCATAAGATTCATAATAAATTCGAGTTTTAGCAATGAATTTTCAAATTTATTCGCATACGGGACGTAATTTTGTAAAAAATGTAAATTTCTCTTGCGATTAAAGGGTGAATGTTTAAAAATTGGTCATCTCAATGATTTTTAAACTACGATAATCTATATTTGATAGAATTTTATTTATGTTTGTATTAATTTGTAATCACAGATATGGGAATCATTAACGGCTCCTAATAATAATTCTACGAATTTATTCGAAACGCATTGGAAAATATTTAGTGCCGTGAAACGATCTCTCGAAGATAAATTGCAGGGGAGAGTCGGACATTTACGAGTAATGTTGGCGGAACGAGCGTTATTACAGCATGAATTTAGAATGCAATCGATGTCCGGACCTATGACTGTGACGCAGGCGGAAAATATGAAAGCCATTTTCACATTAGCAACGAGTCGTTATAGCGAAGTATGCATATTTTTATTATAAATTATATATGAATTGTAATAAAATAATATTGTGTTTAAAAAATTAAATAGGTTAGAACCGTTGCCCAATGCCGATTGAATTGGATGGTCTCTAGTTTCGCATATTCTTATAAAATAATACAACCTCAGTTGGTGGAGTGTTTGGGCGTCGATTCGGATGCCGAGCATGACCGATTGAAAGGTGCGCTTTATTGTATTTTGGGACCGAAGCAAACTCCCATTATAGCCAAACACGATTGGAGCGTTGTCAGTGAGCTGTGGCCTGCATTAATTAATTCGAATCCGAGCGAAAAACCCAGCGTCATTAGGTTAGTATCGCAAAAAAATTAAACCTATTCATTTTATTATTGCATATTTAATATATGTATGATTTCAGATTATTGGATTCTTCGGTCCGTTCAATATTGACGCATTTTCCGACTATTACTATAAATTTAAAATGGTCCGATTCTTGTGTGGAGAGTGGAAAAGCACTTTTATCTGAATCCGAATTGGCTAATCCTGAATTTTTGCAAAAAATTGCCAATTGCGACGAGATGCTAACAAAATTAAACAAAGAAAATGAAGATATGTACATGAACTTATTAAATGCAGTGCTTCAAGGTGCTGAATCCACCAATCTGTAAGAATTAAAAAAATAAGCGTTAAATTAATTTATGATGCGTATTAAAATAATGCAATATTTTTAAGACATTGGCGCCATTCCCTGATGTGCGTATCACTATTACCGACGTTAGTGCATTTGGATATTTTTTATCCAACGAGAGCGATTAATCTCATCATGAAATGCCTCATCCACGATTCTATACTCGTACGGAAAATAGCATTAAAATTAATGGTATACGTATTGAGACAGAGAAAGAAGACACATAAAAGAGTGTATGTAGATTCTGAGAAATTGACTGGAGTCAAGGACGATGGATGCAAAAAAAGACCAGGTAAATTATATTTTTAGAATCTATATTTAAATATTATTAATAATGCGAAGATGTAATTTATGATTGATTGTTTTTTAGGTTTTCGACCGGATAATACTTGGTTGCAGTTTGATGTAAATAAGGTGCATACTGAAGAAGATTGGGATAACTCGCCTTATATGCATAATGAATCTTACGGATTTTATTACTGGCCTAAAACTGTTAAGGTATATTGATTAGATTGATTATATTTATTTTTATTTTAATCAATGCCGTATTATGAATATTTTTTCAGATGTTCTCGCCTCCTAAGGAGCAGCCCGAATATGAATTTAATAAGAGTGATTTGAACGAAGCCGAATTGGAAATATATAATTTTTTCATGTCAGCCGATAACATAGATAAACTCATCAAGTATCACACGTTGGAGGACAAGAAAGGAAAAGATAAATTTGCAGTTTTTCGTTATTTAATGTTCAAGGTATTTATTTGGATCGTAATAATCGGACGATTACGTATTTGCACGTGTGCTGATTGAAAATTTGTTTCAGGGATTGTTTTCGAATTATGTCGACGCATTCTTGCCGATGTTTCTAGATCATCTTAAACGACTTGTGTCCGATAAACAAGAGGCTAATCAGAGGTGTGCTGCGGAAATTATCGCCGGTATCATTTGCGGAACAAAACACTGGCCTTTTACACAAGTGAATCGGCTCCAAACGCTTTTGACACCGATTTTAAAAACGGTTTTAGATAATATTACGGAAGAAACGTTGAGCGATTGGGGTAAAGTTTTTTTTTATATTTTTGTCAGATATATTGGGAGGACCGAGAAGAAATCGCATGTTTTATAAACAATACAAAAAATAATTTACTTCTTATTGTTTACCCCCTTTTAAAGTTAATAAAATATAACACGGGCGCATGTGAACAAACTAAAAATAAAACAAGGTCAAACAGTTTAAAATATGTGAATAGTCAAATGTTTGATGTATTGATTTCATTCAATTTACAAAATACAATTAAAAAAACCTAATCCCAAATTTTGTGTGCCTCTAGTCTTCTATAAGGCGGCCTCTAGTCTTCTATAGAGTGGTTTTATCTCAGGGCTATATAAGGGTTGACTGTACTGGTTTTTGACCTCACATTTTTCTCTTAGGGTGTGTTTGAGGATTAATCGGATGGAGCATGGTCTGGTGAATATGGAGGGTGTGGTAGAACTTCTCAGTTTAACTCCTAAATTTTCTTGAAAGTAATTCTTGCTTTGCGAGGATATGAGGATTGTCGTGATGAATTTTGAGTGTGCAACAATTTCTCAATGGTTAAACGGGGATCTGACAAGACTGAGACAAAATACACAGCCAAATGCCAAGGACGAATCCTTGAACCCCTGAGTTTAAGAGTACAGCGTCGAGGCCGTCCAAAAATTTACATATCTCAGCTCACTTATTAAAAATAATAATTTAACTAATTTGGAAGTACGAAGAAGAACCATGGTGGCAAATCGGTGCTACTTTAGACTTCCACAGCATCTACGGTCGAAATTCCTCTCAAAGAAGACTAAAGTCAAGCTCGACATGACCCTCATCAGGCCCGTCCTAACTTACAGGTCTGAATGTTGGGCTTTGACAAACCAAGATGAGTGACAACTGGATATCCTGGAGTGGAGGATTCTGAGATGAATATTTGGAGCCATATTCGACGACGGGAAATGGAGTATCCGAAGCAACGAGGAGCTGTACCGACTATACAAGGATAGACCGGCCAGAGCTGTTGTCAGAGTGGCCAAACTCTGGTGGGCCACAGTCACATCTCAAGGGTGTGGGTCTGTCAGCCATCGAAAAGGCTTATCATTAACAAGCCTTTCTGTCTATGAAGGAATGTAAAACGAGGGCTGAGTTGGTTTGACTGTGTATAGAGGGACACTGGATCATTGAAACTTACTAGGGTGTTGGATGAGGCCAGGGCTCAACATTTGGGCTGTTGCACCTATGAAAATTGGCATCTACTATTCTTAGCACTTGACAGTAAACTTGGTAATGGATTGAGTGGCCTTGCTGACACTCAAGTACTAGTCGTAAAATGGCGGCATCCAATGTCTGATGTCTCCGAGTATGGAAATTTTACCCTTAACAGGAAAATAAAATTTATTGCATACAATTAAAAAAATACAGGGATGCTTACCAGGGGCGTACGGTGGTGTTGATGTTGGGTGTGCTGAATGTGGAAAATTTTTTTTATAAAATTACAGTTTTTTTTAATGAATTTTATTATTATTTATATATTAATTCTATTTCCATCGAAGAATAGAATTATTGTATAAATAATAATAAAATTCATAAGCAAAATATTTTTCCACATTCAACACACCTAACATCAAGTCCACCATACACCAATGATGCTTACTTTACTGCGTCTGAACACAGACATCGGGTTCATAAAATACGTGATTTCTTCCTGGTATTATTTGAAATAATTTATGTAAATTAATGTCATACTCTCGATTTCAGGTTTATGCTTTGCGACGTTTATGGAAAAAATGGATGTATCCAGATACAATTGGATATTTAAAATATTAGAAGACAGTATTGTCGAAAATGGAAGCTCTTCGTTATTGTGTTCGCGGCTAATTTTTATTCGAATCTGTTTAATGCAACATCCTTGGAGATTAGCAGTGTATTCGCATCGGTTGCTTAAGTTATTGCGCGATAAAGGAATGTTAGCACATTCTTATCAAAACGTCCGAGACAGGGTTGCCAGGTGAAATATTTAACTTATTTTTGTTATTTCTGATGCTGAACGGTGTTGATAATTATTATATTTTTATAGTTTATTAGGATATATATTCGAGACAGACGTTACATTCCCCGATGGTGTGCAAAATATTGCACCATCCATTGCCGATATAATAGACGAAATAATGCCTCAAATGGAGTTATTGATACAAGAAGGATTGAAAGCCGTCAGCGCAAATAATAGGTAAAATCATAAGTTTTTTTTGTGCTTAATTATTATTGCATATTTTGATTTTTTATCATTTTTTTTTTAGTGTTCTACCAATTTTAAATTTAGCTGCTGGGAATAATCATGTAAAAACTACAAAAGCATTCGTTGATCTTCCAAAAGTATCCGCTGCAGCCAACGACAAACTCAAAAGTATCCCAAAGAGAGGTTCCATAATTAAAATTGATAGGGAAAATATAAATATGGACATGGTGAATAAAATTATGCAAAATGTTGCCAATTCAAATACACAAGGAAAATTATTCACGCCGGAAAATATGCAGGTATAATAAATTCTACACTATAAAAGTTTCCAATAGTCTTGGCTTGTCTATTTTAAAAATTAAATTTAGTGAATAATTTCCTGTTTCTGCAATTTCACGGAACTCAAGGATATTTTTCAGCTGATTCCATATCTGCACTAGCCAATTTGCCCTTCATTTTAGGGCTGTGCATGTTCGACCGTTTTTTTTAACTTATCAAACCATTCTTTACTTGGTTCAAAAACTTCCCAAAAATACATAGAGATATAACGAATCTATATGCGATAAAGTTTTTAGATTTTTGTTAATAATAATAAATATGTTCACAATTGCAGGAGTTGGTAAAAGGACACGGTTCTCTTTCATCGCTTATCAATTCTGGATTTATGGAGAATGTCCAGAATAAAATGGGAGACGCTCCATTTATGGATAAATTAGGCGAAAAGATAAGAACTGTCATGAAAATTTGTGACGATATCCCAATGGAAGATACAAAGGTCGATAGCGATTACATCATAAATATTAGGCTATATAAAACGAGTAAGTTAATATAAATTAGGATGTACACGTATCAATAATTTGTATTCATATTTGTTTTTTTTCGTTACAGTTATCGAATGGATCACACTCTGCATGTTCCGATATCAAACCGGTATTAAAAGTTCGTATTATAAACTCGTTCCGGTAGCGTGCGTTTTGGGGAATCGCGAGGACGACGAGGAGCTACATCAATTGAGTGCAGCTTTTCTATCCACGCTAGCCGAGGCATTACACGATTTAGATCAATTGCAAACGGCAATAAAAACAATGCAACAGGTATGTCTAACAGTGGCGTACTGTGGGTGCTATATGTGGAAAAAAAATGTGTTTTTTTTTGTAATGAATTTTACTATTATTTATACATTAATTCTATTCTTCGTTTTTGCGATATAAATTTTTCAATGACAATATCGTAAAGTGTGCCCATCTGTTTTAGTTTTATGAGTATTTTTTTCTCCATTGCTATTAGGCTTAGGCATTTGGCATTATTCTCTTGCTCATTTCTGAGTAGTTGCAAAACATCGGTAATTTTTAACAACAATACAATATATCCAATGATTTAGATTGTAGAATATTGTATAATACATGAGTAATTTCGAAAAGTTTAGAAAATATGCGTAGTAGTTTTCTTGTTTGAGAATCTTGCAAAAAAAAACAAAAAATCGCGTGCTTTTATTACGGTATCAGAGTCCCATAATTCACAATTATTCAGAATGTCATAGGAGGTCGAGATCTAGAATCTAGATTCGAGAAGACGAAAGTGCTGCGATTTGACAGCACGCCTTCGGTCGTTAAACTGCATACAAAAACATTAGTTTCGCTCGCTGAGACCTTACGCCCACATAGGCAACGGTACTGTATGCGTTTGCGTACGTGTAAGGTCATGGAGCTGTCATAGCGTACACCTTATCGAATACATTAACGCGCGAATACAATATCCTGCCGGCCGTTTACAAAAATACTTAAAATATTAAATATTCAATCTTAAATATTTTTTTTCATGTTGTATATTTTGTGGGTGTGCAGCGCACACCTAGCACACCCCGAATGTCTAATCAATTTTATATAATGCCAAAAACAAATATATTTATATTGAATTTATGCGATAGGTTTGCAAATTTCCCTCATGGTGCGCCCGCGTCTCATGTCTGAGCTTTTTACAATCTCTGGTATTCCATAATATGCCTATAGTGATAAATAGCGATATCAAAATGGAAGTACGACACATTACACTCGAGTTGATGAACGATTCCACGCTCGAAGTGCGCGAAGCTGCGGCTGTGATGTTCGCCGGACTTTTGCACTGCGGTGTACTAACGGACATTCCAGATTTGATGGTAATTTGTTAAAATATAATTTATATTTATTTATATGATTATTATGATATTTTTTTCGTAGAAACATTTCAAATCCCTGTGTAACGGCGGCAAAGTGATTAAAGGACCGAACAGACCCGAAGCTATAGCCCGTCTTCATTGCGGAGTGCTCGGCTTGTGCGCGTTTATCGCCGCTCAACCGTACACCGTTCCTTCGTATCTACCTGAAATATTTTTGACACTCGGCCAACACATAAATGATCCGATGCCGATCCCGGTACGCATTGAACTATTGAACGTCAACCTCCATCTCCGATTGTATACTGATTCGTATTTTATTTTTTTCAGTCAACGATTCGTAAAACGCTTGGTGATTTTAAACGAACCCACCACGACGACTGGCAAACGCATCAGCTTAAATTCACGGAGGAGGAGTTGGCGCTGCTGAGCGACCTCACAGTACCGCCGTCGTATTACGCATAATTCCATTTTTAACTCGTGTACGTTATACATTGTGGTATCTTTATTTTCGTTTTATTTTTATGATTAGATACAAATCGGTGATACAATATTTGTGTATAGCTGTACCTCGCTACCGATTTATCTGTGATTAAAGCGGTGTATATCCACCAGATATTAAATTATAATATAATATACGCTAGCGGTAAAAAATATCGTACCACCTTTTATTGTCATTGAAAAAAAATATATAAAAGCAAGAATATTAATGAAATCATCTGAAGCCGATTTCGAGTACGAGTCAATAGAATGCAATCTTTTGCTTTTTTAAACTCTTTTTATAAAATTAGCCTACCCTCCTATAGCGCTCCCTGTTATAGAGCGGCGTATGAGGCAGTCCTCAAAGTCATATTACATATTTCGAAAGTATGTAATTTATTGTGTCCCGAAATAAAGATCAATGCCCTTTGGTTGACCACAAAATATAAAACTAAAAATGAGACAAGGTCATTTAAAATATGTGAATAAAAAAATGTTTGACCTATAAATTTCCGTCGATTGGCAAAATACTAGTAAAAAAAACCTAACCCTAAATCTTGGTATGTGTGCTTAGTCTTCTATAGGGCGGGTTTATATAGCGTGGTCCCTATCTCGGCGCTATAGGAGGGTTGACTGCATTTGATCTTTGTTCTGTAATAGTCGTTGAGATTTTAGCAATAAACTTTCTTGAATTGCATCCTAATGTTTAATCATTAAAGAGTTTTTTTCTCATTGAATCAATTTTCTCTTCTGTTTATGGTTTCCGGGAACGCATTTGCATTGTTTCGGAAGCCGATTTTTTCTTTATTTACTATAAATCATTTTTTTCAACATCCTCACTCCAGCTAAAGCACATGTCTCATGCAGAGGCGGATTTAGCACATGATTTAGCAATTTTGAGGCCCCTTCAAAATATTTTCACTATAACCTACAATGTGCATTCTCCGCTCATGTTTTTATCAATGAGCAATGTTTTGGATAGATAATCAATTTTACACCAATTTATGTATAAAGGCAATCAAAAACAAAATTAGACTTTTTAATTTTTATTGCGTCTTCCCTTTTTTCATTTTTTTTTAGATTCTCGAAAATCGATATTAGCGATTTCGATGTTACAAATATTTATTATTTCTAGAAAAATGCAGGGGGCCTCCTGAGGCCCCGATGACATATATCGCCTTGCCTTAAGATAACTATGCCCCCGAATCCATGGATTGGTTAATTAAATTTAGGGATTGTTGTTAAATTATTAATTAAAAAATTAAATGATAAAAAAAATCGTTTTGAAAGCTGAGTTTTGAAGCCCCCTGTAATTAATGAGGCCCCAGGCGCTCGCCTTATACGCCTAAGGGGAAATCCGCCACTGTTTCTATGTAATCTTGCTCCGACACATATTCATCAGGCTCACACTCTTAAGCGGCCTACAATTATTCGTAACAAGCATCTCTGTCCCATTGACAGATGAGCTAGATGAAATTTCACCTCGTTTTATTTTTTATTCAGTCGATAACACGATTGTATTTATTACAAGATTTTTTTCATTTCTATCGTGGGTCTCAATATCTTATGAAATGATGCAGAGGATTCACCGTACTTCATAGAATCTCCTTTTGCAGTAAATACAGTCTGAACTCTCAATGGCATGGAATCCACATGCTCAATTTATTATAGCACGTTTTTAATTATTATCATTTTTTAATCTATTTAAATATAATCCCGAATCTCTATAGTATTCCGTATAATTCGATATTTAAAAGTGATGCGATTTTTTTTAACGCTACCGCATATTGATTACGATTGTGATATATATTTTTTGTTGATGTAAATATGTAATATTTTTTGTTTATTAAAAGAGAATGTCGGTTTTGCTTATAAAATTAATTGAATATATATATATAGATATATAATATATTTTTGGAACGTTCGCAAGATGCGGATATAAATTTTAATATCCGTTTTGTAAACGATTTATTATACATGTAAAGTTTTATATATTTTGCTCAATTTTTATAATACGAAATTGTCGAAATTAACGGTTTTATTATTGATAGGGACTGGCAAAGGTTTATTGTTTTATTTTTTTAATTTGTAATTAATGAAATTTATAAACTTAATAGATTATTAATTGTTTTTTTTTATATATATGTAAAATTACCAATTATTGATGTTTTTTTATAGGTGGATAGTGTGAAATATATATTTTAATTTTATAGGATTATATTTTCTGTGTGTATTTTTAATCGTAATAACAATGTAAAGCTATTACATTGTTATGATAAACAAATTTTATTCGGGTGTATGGAATTATGATCTTATGTTTTACGATTACGGATGAAAACAAAAGGATTCGGTTTGTTATTAACGATAGCGAGCTTAAAATAATACGCCACCATAATCATATTAGCATGATGTGTAAATTTTTTATTAACGACTTATTAAATCCATTTTGTAAACAGTCGACGTATATGTCATTTCATAGTTTTATCCGGAATATAATTCATTGAGAACTCTTCCGAGATGTGGCAAACGTGACGACTCATGACGATATCTCTTAGGTTTAGTCCATTTCTTGATGTGATATATTTTACATGTGAATTTTATTTCATAGTTTTTTTTTTCTCGCATTTTATAACGTAAATAAAAATATTTTATATCTCTACACCTTGTTTGATTTTAAATCATGAATGCAAAGTGCTGGAAAAAAAAATTAAAAACAATCTTATCGATAGAATGACATATTTTATAATTCGTACCTCGGGATCTGCTTTATGTAGACATCTGATGAATTCGAGACAAGCCTTTCCATAGTCCTCTCCGTTGATATGAGTGCATCCTTTTCCCATCTCGAACACAGGCTTTTTCATTTCTGGCGGCAGCATCGATAATATTTTCCAGTATTCGAATTCATGATGCTCGGAATCGATCTAAAAAATAACAATTAATAACATATATTTATTATTAAAATATTCAAATGAATTACTCACCAAATCAAACGATTTAAAGATGCATACGAGATATTCCTGAAGAAAACAATAATAAATACTCATTCATTTAATATAAATATATATTGATATACTAAAAAATACCTTTAATTTAACGTCATCTGATATATCGCCCTTTTTAACGTTGTTTAAGATATCTGCCGATCAATGAATACACATTTATTAAATATTAAGAGAGATAACAAATATTGAGAAATCTTACTCTCGTCGAGTCCAACATCAGCGATGCATTTTTTAGACACGGGCTGGATGACTTCTTTAAATTTTGCCGATGGCCACTGCAACGATATGCAATTATATAAAATACGTAATTTACAATATCAGCATCATCATTTGCCTGCCACAAGGGTCTCACTCGCTGAGGATATGGGCCTTACCAAACTCTCGAATGGCAGTCTCGCACTTGACGTGAGGGCTCCCCTTTCGTAACCATACCGCGGGGATCCAAGCCGTCTTTGTATACGGTTTTTTGTAAAGAGTTTCCCTCTCTCGGCTATTGCTGGCATTAGACGTACATCTTCTACCCTGTTGGTATCGGATTTTACCCTCTCGACTGTGTCCAGGCAAGTAGGAGGGGGTTTGTCTCGGTATTCGTTTATTCTCTTCTCTAAGGCGTTATCTGCTTATAACGAGTCACAAGTGACAAATAGCGAGCCTATGTAGATATACACAGGCATACATATGTACATCTGCCTAAAACGAGTCTCAAGTAGCCGGTCGCAAGTGATTATTAGCTCTGTCGCGCAATAGCAATCCTTTCATCATGGGAAAGACTTCCTCAGAGAGGGGTCTCCTAGAAAGAAGGAAGAGGAGCGAAAGTATCGAGACTAGACCAATTATTGGTCAACAGATTAGGGTTTTCCTTCCCAGGGTATACTGGCTCTATGCTGAGAAATCCGTTAGAGACCAGATTTATTTATGCACATAAGGATATGTGTAAACATACATGTACATATTTTTTTAGGGGTGCACTGTTTTGTTGAGTAATTATCAAAGTTTACTTGGGTTTTTAGTAAACTCTATGCATGATTATGTTGACTTCAATATAAAAAAAATGTTAATTAGAGATACTGACCATTAATTTTAATGGTATGGTAGATAGTTAGTTGTGTTTCATTTCCGATAAATTCAACTTGGCGGCTAAACCCCCCCTCCGGGTAGGAGTTGGGAGGTGATAAATAGATATTCTGAATTTGTGTTATTCGTAGAAAAGTTATAGAGGGTGACCAAGAGAGTGGTCGTGTAATAATAAATTATATTTACCTCGTCTGCGTATACAGATTTGCATACGAAGAGAACGATTATGGATATAGATTTGAATGAAGCTGCCATCGTTCTTGCTTATCTTATAGCTAGTGGATGCCGATACGAGTATTTATAGGTAAGTGATAATGGGAGCTCTCTCGATTGTCACTTGCTAATTAATTGTAATGCTATGCTATTAAGACATTAGTGATTGATTCTCATAGTATTTTTTCGAGATGTCTGTCTAGAGATTATATGATATTAAATCAATGTATCATTTTTCTCGCTGAAAATAATTATATCTAACGTATTGGAAGAATCGGAGAATAATCACCAGGGATTTTGTGGACAATTGTTCTTCATTTTTAAATTCCAGCTCCTTGAAGATGGACTCGTTCCATTTCAGCATCACATCTTGATGTTCTCTGATCTTTCTATGTAGAAATGGACTTGGTAGTGTGTCGTGATGCATCAATTCAGTCATACCGACTCTTGTCAGCAGGATATTTCTTCTAGTCAGATTCTTATCAACCAACCACTTCAAATTCTTTTATTATACTAGAATTATGTACACCACTTTAGTGGTAGATAATCTTCAACGAGCTCTTGGATTCGTTTATCATTAGCACTATAGGGAAGCTATAGTCTTTCATTTAGCTTATTATAATTTATTTAGGCTTCTACAATTTGTGCTTCCAGTATTATAGAGTATTTTAAAAATTATACTCTTCCCGCATTGTATACATCCTAGTATGAGACTTGAATTTTTCAACATCCCATTTCTATTACTCTATTACACAGTTTTGCAGGGTTTTCAGTTTTATTCATTGAGAGATCCGTTTTGTGATCTGAATCTGTCTCTGGCCCTCGTTCATCCACGTCACGAGATCTGCTCAGCGTAATCAATGGTGGTACTCCTTCCAAAATATTGATGGAGGTTCTTCAGGCAGAATGTCTTTTGTGTTATAGATCCTCGTCTTCCTTGAATATCGCCACGAAGAATAAAATTCATCTCCAAATAATCTAATTAATTCATCTCGACATTTGTGACTATCGTCATTATCATCATCATCATAGGCGCAACAGCCTTATTGTAGAGCCCTGGCCTTATCCAATATCCTTCCATCTTCCGGTAAGTTTCGATGATGCAGTATCCCTCCGTATAAAGTCCAGCCACCTCAGCCTTGGTCTTTATTTCCTCCGGGAACAGGAAAGCTTGATAATCATAAGTCTTTTCGGGGGCTGACTGTGCCCGCATCCTTGACATGAGATCGGCCCACCGGAGTTTGGCAACTCTGATGACAGCTGTGACCGATATATCCTTGTATAGTCGGTACAGCTCCTCGTTGCTTCGGATACGCCATTCCCCGTCGTGGAATACGGCTCCAAATATTCGTCTCAGAATCTTTCTATCCAGGATATCCAGTTGTTGCTCATCTTGTTTTGCCAAAGTCCAACATTTAGACCCTTATGTTAGGACGGGCCTGATGAGGGCCACGTAGAGATTAACTTTATTATACTTCTTTGAGAGACATCTCGACCGTAGATGCGGTTAAAGTCCAAAGTAGCACCGGTTTGCCACCATGGTTCTTCTTCGTACTTCCAAATTAGTTAAATTATTATTTTTAATAAGTGAGCTGAGATATGTGATTTTCTGGACGGCCTTGAGGCTGTACTCTTAGACTCTCAGGGGTTCAAGGATACGTCCTTGGCATTTGGCTGTGTATTTTGTCTCGGTCTAGTCAGATCCAAAGTCCAAAGTAGCGACGGTTTGCTAAGAATTCCTGAACGGCCCCGAAGCTGTAAAACCAATACTTGCATATGTACATCTACATACATCTAGAAGCCTTCTAAATTCTCGATCGCCCTCTCTGTGACTGTTGACGCTATTACTTTACTAGATAAGGATGGAACCATGTAATGAACCCATCAAATTTGATCATATTATTTTTATGACCAAACTAAAGTCATGGCATTGGATTAGGCCGTGATATTTTAATCTTTTTTTATCCGCGGCGCACTTGATTCTATAGTTGAACTTCTGTGACACACTAAAATACAATTTATACATCCAATTTTTGGGTTGTAATTTGTAATAGAAACTCAAAGGTAAATAATATTATAATTAAGTTAAACAATATTAATACGGCTAAAAAAATAAATACTTTTGTCGCCTAGTGCGTAGTGTGACCGAGACGGAATATGCTAAAAGAGGACAGCAATAAAACATACGGCGGCCATTGCTAAAAAGACGATAAAATGGTTCGTCGCGTAGTGTGACCGAGACGGTTTACGTTAGAAGAGAACGGCAACAAAATAAACGGTTTTATATAGTATTTGACACGGCTAAGGTGAATCACTTGAGCTCGGGTGAAGTCGGGAAATATATATTTTTTTATAATTTGCGCAGGCTTCGCCATCTCATTACGGGCCACGAATTGGTTACGCCTAGGGCTTTCCGGCGGATCCTCTTTGATGCCACGTTTATTTCTCGATATTTCATTTCGAGATCAACATTTTTACCTGGGCGTATCTCTTTCGATAGGATCGTCAAAGTAAGTGCGCCATAAAGCCGGTAAACACAGGATAATAATTCCGAGATGAACGCGGGGGTTAAGGTTTACAGGGTCGATGTTTACATCTCCGGCTCCAATTTTACGGGCGGTGCCGTACAAGAGATGTTTACCTGTGTTTTTATAATACTCCGATTGGGGTATGTGCGTGCCGGGGGCGACACAGGGCCTGCGGGGGGGGGGGGGGTCATAGACGATCACGGCCATGAAACTCGGGATTGAATGCAAAACTGCAATCTGAGAGATAGTGCCTCGTTATTCATTCGTAAATATACGGATTTAAAATGATTGCAGCAATATATAATTGGTTGTATTGGACGATTTCATATTTTTATACGGGGTATCCAATGGCAATTTATTTGAATAGGGGTCGCGTATGGTTTATTACCGGATTGGCCCGGAATTTGACTCTGGACGTCCCTTCCCGGGAGCCAGTTGGACAATTTCAGATCGCATCCGGCTTCCACCGGAAATACTACATTTAGATTCGGCCAGTGCTGAATGAGAGACGGAAGCATACTCGATTTCCGGCGCTAGCTAAGCAAACCCTCGAAGGAAATTGCTGCGTGATTTGATACCTTCCGGTCTTCGGGCACATGTCCAACTATAAGATCCATGGCGTAAATTCGTCTTATTTAAAGCGAGATTGACCGAAATTTTTATGAAACTCCAATCGAAAATATAGATTCTATATTGAATTCAGTACAATAAATCATCAACTTTGTTAACTTATAACGATTTAAAGGAGTATTGACAAATTCTTACAATTAAAGAGCTGGTTAGAATTAAATAAAATAGATGATTAACACTCTAATCGCCAAGCCAATTATATAGATTTTTACCGTACGTCGTATAAACTTCAAATAAAATGAAACGGCTTAACATATCGACATTCTAACAATCACATTGCCTTCAAAAGCTGTCTCTGCATTAATTTTCGTTTAAAAATATTATATTTATTCATAAATAAATTCGTAGTAGCGTTTGCCGTGGCGCTGTTGGTTAGCCGGTTTCGCGTGCCTGCACGCCGTGGAGTCTAAACGGTTAATATGAATGTATAACTAAATTTGAAGCTTCTACTTCTTCCCTAACTTACTAACTCTCTTTCTCAGTTACAGAAGATTGGAATTCTTTATCAGCTATATTTATTAACCACTTCATGCGCGAATTATTTTTGTCAAAACATTCCAAAAAAATTATTTCTTTTGCTTATAATTTTTTCGCTTATAAGCATATATTTAAATTATATTCTGGTACACGTTGTGATCTGTCCCATTTTTCCATCTTACCTCCTCTTTCGAGGTCTATCCTCTTACGGTGTTTCCTGGAATCACCATCCCTAGAATCTCTTTTCCTACATACTTCTTGGTTCTCTGATATATAATAATAAGGTCAAGCGAAAACCAACGTCACCGGTTGTCAATGAGTAAACACGCCAAGATTTTGATATTTTTTGGGCCACAGTAAAAACTGCAAAGGCATGAGATTTAAGAGACACATTTGTTGTATTTCATGCTGTTTTTATTTGATAGAAATAAAATCAAATGAAGTTATCCTCACCATCTGCAATATTTATGGAGATTTCAATCCTAGACAGTGCAATAGATGATTTCAAAAGTTTAAATATAAAGAACAAACCAAAATCAGGAAGACTTAAATCGATGATGTCCAGATTTGAAACCAATGCGTTTCTTAGAAGCATTGTTAATTAAGACGAAAAGTAGGTCCTCTACATCAATCCGAGGAAAAAAAATACAATGACTTTTATTGAATCAGCTACCTCCGAGTCTACCTCTGAGATACCATTGACTGAAAAAGGTCCCCCTTTGTATTTGATGGGATGTTTTGGGAATAATAATACTATGAATTGCCTAAACTTGTCCAGACTATTACGGCAGAGGTTTATTGTACAAAAACTCCGATTTGGCAGTCAGCAGTTGGTCGTTGTCTTTTCAACAGTTGACAGGGTGATACGCTCCGTAATTTTCTCGTACCAGAGATTCGTCTCTGGGATCTTATAATTAATTTACCTCGTACCAAAGAAAACTTTGGGATCTTTATTATCATCATCTCGTACCGGAGATTCGGCTCTGGGATCTTTTATCTTCACATCCATATTTATCTACCATCGGACTGACGACATCTGACTCATTTCTTCAATAAACGATCATCTTCAAAACAAAACGTGTTTCATTTTGATCTCGATCTTCGAAGCGATCGTTAACACCGGACGGTCGAACGTTTTGGCGCCAGCGGTCGTGTACCTTTTTGATACGCGAGTCCGGGTGCCTAATTGGAGGCAGCGACGGGTTACCTTTTTTGATATCGGTACTATCGTTGCGCGTCCCCTTAACATTATTGGTGGCAGCGGTGGGTTACCATTTTTTGGTACTACTGTCGCGCCTCCTTAACACTGCTTAAAAAACGATCAGTTTTAGATAATAATCAAATGAATTCTCTAGAATGATAATGGAAGACCACACGCAGCAAGAATTACGCAGGGAAAAAAACTGCCTATTGTGAGGAAGAAAATAGAAAACAGCGGAAAATATCTATCAGAATTATATTATATAGAGGTGATACTACTGTTGCGCTCCTCCTCATGTATTCGGTTTGGTTCTTCTCCTCGAGATCGATACCTGTTATCCATCTGAGCATTC
This sequence comes from Philopotamus ludificatus, assembly GCA_022495035.1. NCBI lineage: Eukaryota > Metazoa > Arthropoda > Insecta > Trichoptera > Philopotamidae > Philopotamus > Philopotamus ludificatus. The sequence continues at coordinate 80,443 of JAGXCT010035934.1, read as the reverse complement.
TCAACTTGTGATGCCGTATGAAGCATTTGCTGCTGTACCTTTGCCAATACAGAACTTTGCCCCCAAAATATATATTTTTGTTTGATGGTATCTATTTGATTTTAAGCTTCATTAATCTGGGCTTCTTGTATAGGTGTAGTACTCTTTAGTTCTAATTCGATCACACTAATACTGTTAAGGACAACATCAATTGCACAAATATTTTTTTTTGCATATTATTATTAAAATATCTAGTAGAAAAATCAGGGCTGTGAAGTCGTTAAAAAAACACGACTCCGATTTCGATATTTACCAACAGCACGACTCCGACTCCACGACTCCGACTTCACGACTCCGACTCCAAACCTGTTGACTAACTAATAATTGTTTAGGACTTAATCACGTCAAGGTCTGTAGAAACGCATGCTTTAGAATAACCACGTAGAGGTAATCTAGAAACAATTATTTGTATCTCTGTCACCAGTAATTGGTGCAAGAGATACGACGCTATCAGGCTAGGTTGACCCGGCTCCCTAGCCATTCAAAGGCAAATGCCAGGATAGTTCCTTGAGCCGTTTCCCATCACATTTCCGCTTCCTACAAACTCGCTCCGTCCTTAGTTCCCAGGCCGTAGCGGCAACGAGGAAACTCGTTCGGATGGAAGCAATGCCGCACCTGGTGGCTGTTTTAGACTATCGCTAAGGCGTGCAATGTTGGCCTGCCGGGCCAAAGAGGGGCCTGCCTCTCCGGAAGGCTAGTGGGTCAACTTGCACCTGGATTACGTAGCCAACTAATGTTGTTCTTGGCGTGCTTCGATATGACGGAGGAAACTCCACAACGACGAGCATGCGAAGAATAGCAAAGTAAAAGCCATACGAAATCATCATCATGGAACTATGAGGAGTCCAAGCCGCTTTCCGTGCTGATTCGGTGACGGATGTATTAACGGAAGTGTCCATAGCACCTGATTAGACGGTAAATTAAATACCTATCGGCCCGAGCCACGTCCGCGTCCGATTATTATTGTCACAATCAGCTCGTTGACAGCTCAGCTCCGGGGCTTATGGATGACGAACTGACCCGTATTGAAGAGCCTAGTTAATCTGGAGGACAACCATTGCAATCCTGAACTCAGGGTTGAGTAAGACGCGTCTCTGCTGGCACTTGGGAAGTGAATAGAAGAAGCGCATGACCGGCTGAGATCGCATAGTATCCTCCAGCTTCCGGTTAGAAGGTCATTTAAATAAATAATTAAAAAAACATATGAAAGTTCCTCGAAAGCACCAAATGTGATTATTTCTATAGCTATATAGCCCAGTTTTGTTATTCCGACAATATGAAAACATCAAGAACTTCTCCATCTGGTATTCATGTCGGCTATTATTCGGTGATTGATGGGTTACTTTGACTTCATTCTGACCTACCACTTTGGGCGATTGTTTCAACGGTTCCGGACTCCCCCCTAGGATTTTAAACAATTCAGCACGCATACATCAGCTGCGTTCATTTTGCAGATTGACTTTTCAGATTGGCGTACAACATTTAGCAGTAAATTAAAACTTGAGCTTTTAAAAGCGCTCCGAGTATTGAGCGTCCAGCAAACCCCCGCGCTTTATTTTAATTAACCTCGCCATTTATAACAGGATAGTCTCTGTCCAGCTACAAATGGCCTTTCGATATATACACACACATACATATTCAACGTCGTTCCGAAGGATTTAAACATTATTTTTACCGAAAAAAAATGCGAATAATTTATCCATAAATATGGGATCAATTGAATTTGTAGTGATTCAATCGATATATTAAATAATGCATACTTGGCCTGATTTACATGTTGTAGGTTTCAGTTATTAGGAAGACGTCGGTTATTAATATACTCCGCTACGCGGATATTATTACTCTTGTCGAAACTATTAGCTGTCAATTTATTACAACAGGAAATTGATAATTAAATTTGGAACTGTTTCAAAACAATACTGCTAACTTTCGGCCGTGCGATGGTGCTCCTAATTTTCAGGACTAAAAGTTTCAGACTGTCTAATTAAAAGTGTAGCAAATATTTCGCTGTTAACAGTTACACAACGGTGCTGAATACAAAATATGACATGGTGATTTTCATCGACCCTTATTCATATAATAATTAGAAATAATAAAAATTAATAATAAATAAAAAATGGAAAAATACTTTTGATGGGTAATACATTTATGGCCGGTTGTATAACTCATAATCACCCCTTGGTTAGTGTCTTAAAGAATCCGTCAATTTTCACTATCATAACAAATTATTGTAACTAGTTACGCATAGTCTTCACTGATAATTGTTTTATAGTAAGAAAGAACTTCGTGATAAATTATGTCATTATTCTCCTACCATATACTCAAAAACGCATTTTTACAGTTAAACCCGTTCGAAGGATTGGTTTTGCTACATGCTCTTTTAACAGATCCTTCACGGGGGCTCGAAACTAACGGCGTCACCCGAAAGGGTTCTATTTACAATGGAAAATATACCCCAAGCATTTCAAGTCAGGATATTGATCGATATCTGACTTACAATGCAAAAAATGGATTATTCTGAGAATAAAATTAGTTTATAATTTGGATTTTTTTACTAATCAATATGACGCGTAAGTGATGCGCAAACTCGGTGGTGTTCCGTTGCAGGCAGGCCCCCGTCTCAGAGCTCTCGCGGCACGTGTCACTAGTACGGTTTCACTCGCACTTGCACATCGTACTAGATGTGAGCGAGAAGAAAACATTGCGCCATTGCCAACAAAAGCGAATATTGTTGTTTTCATTTTTTTTTAATAACAAATACAAAAAAAATGTTACATGTCTTGTAGGTAACATGCATATTATTTCAATAATGTAAGTTAACTGCAACTGAGCTAAGCTAGTAGTTGGATAAGTGTCCGACAAAAGCTATGAATTCAGGGAATTCTTCCTATCACCTCCGCATATTTTATGAAAATATTTATTTAGGCAGTTTCGCGCGTTGGAATTAATTAATTTAATAAATAATTATGTTTATTAAATTTTAAACTTCGATCCAACTGAAATATTATTAAAATTAGAATCTTTATATTTGGATTCTTTGTAGGCAAATAAATAAATAAAAAAATGACATCTCTTACCTAATATATGACAATAAAGAAGTTAGGCTACGTAATATTTTTCAATGCACCCAATAAAAGCCAAACTTATCATATAATATTAGATAAAGATTTTTAAAAAATACGTGGGAAGTGAGTTGTTAGACTTACGTTCACTCCCTGGTGAATATAAAGCAGATGTCCATGATCTTAATTAACCATAAAGTACTATCTTAGCTCAATCGCTGTTGATATATGATTGATATATGACATAACCATAATATATTATTACTACTCCAAGTCATAATACTGTTTTATTTTAAAAGAATTTTAAAGATGTAGGAGTGGTAAGGTGTTAGAGTCATATTCACTTAGTAGTGCCTGTGTGCAGGACTCAAATTATCGCCTCTGTACGCATGGTGTGCTTGAAATCGGCGAACTACAGGCAGTCACTTATACTATATATTAGTTAATATTGATTTTAAGCGAAATGTAATTTATTTTAAATTTAGATTTTTTTCCCTCATTACGCCCCTAATTTTCCGGCACCTGTGTGCGCTGCACAATCTGGCCATATGAACAGTGCGACCCTGCAATCACTTCAAGGCAGTATCATATCAATTGTATCCGTGTTTAGTCGTGTTTATAACAACTTGTTATGATACATGAGCCATAATGTTAGTTAATACTAAATCATTAATTAAAATAAAAAAAACTACATGACCCTGAAAATCTTGTCCTGGTACTGTATGGTTATTAACTATATTATCTTTAAATGATGGACCGGTGAAAGTTCTCACTCAAGTAGATCGATCATAAAATAAATTTAAAAAACAAAAAATGATTAGGTGATTATATTAAAAAAATTAAATATGCCACTTTTGGTTAAGGATAAAAATAAACGGCTTTTACTTCGAGTTAATTAGAAAATAACTTAAGAGATGAAAATGTAAGGGTACAAAATTAGTCCATAATTAACACGGCCGGAACAGAAGTGTATGAGATTGTATAAATATTGTGCGGAATACTAAAAACGGGCGGAGCGGGGTAGGGAGAGGGGGGGGAGTAGCGAGGGATGCCCCGTGGGCCCCCGTGTAATGGCGAGCGCTACATCCTGGCGGAGGTCCCCGGCGACCCTCGGCTGATGAGTACAAATATAACTTTAATATGTTTGTATGTTTGTCATTTTTCACAACCACTTTCGCCGGGGAATTTGCGAAAGTATTTTAAAATTAAGTCCACCGAGGATTGACTGACTGCGAAGTATGCGGCGCGAATTCATCCCCGGACTTGTTTTACGCGGCCTCAATCCGCAGAGCAAATAACACTATGCCGATCGATATTTATGATTTCGCAAACGTAAAACGGAAGGCGAGCGCTGCAATCTCGGCAGTGTCGCCAGTGAGCGAAGTTCCCCTGGGATGGCGAAAGTAAATATGCGGGCGCATAATCAGCATTTTAAACTTGGAGCCTTTATTGCATATGGCTCAATGGATCCGGAACACGACGCCACACCACATCCTCATCATTTATTAATAAATAATTTCTCATATATCCATCGTTAATTGCTCTAATTTTAATTGATGGATTGTATTACAGAATATTTTTGAAGAACTTCTCTTCACTGCTATTTCAAATATTGTTAACAGTTGAGTCTGATCAATTATCACTTTGAAATATCCATTTTTATGTATATAGTCTACCCTTCTAAAGCGTTTAGATAGGGACCACGCTATAGAAAAAAAAACGCTATAGAAAGTTAGGCACCCATACAAAATTTAGGGTAGGTACTTTTAATTGTATTTTGCGATTTGAAGCAAATCAAACATTAGACCCGTTTTTATATTTTCAACGACCTTGCACGTGTTTAGTTGGATAACAATAGCTCGTCTATATGTATCGATCGTGCAGCATCCCCATACAATTGTTCGTACGAGGTTTGATCAAACAAGATGCGGAAATTATGAAAATAAAAACAAATACCGTACAATATTATTCTGTTAAATATTTTCCATTTTTTCTATGATCTTCTCTCCACAGAATAGAACATTTTTTAAAATAAAATACGACTGACTCTAAGTGATTTTGGACAATATTTGTATTTTTGTAATACTTGCTCCGTGTGCTCTTTAATTAACATTCTAGAGAATTCAATTATCATTATTTCCTAGAACTGATCGTATTTTAAGCAGTACCTTGTTTAATCTTACTAAATGGACACAATACATCTTTGCTTAACTGTTAACTATCTAAATTTTAGTAATTCATAGTGAATTATTCCCTAAAATTCCCACCAAATATAATACATACATACATAAGTGGCCTTCTATCCCTGAGAGGGGTCTTTGCCACGTTTTTGTTTTTTTCTCTTCTCGGATTGATGTAGAGGACTGACTTTTTATCCCTACTGACAATTGGTCTAAGAAATGGATATGTTTCATATTGCCCTTTAAAATGATCCTTTACTGTTAGCCGTTGACAACAAAGGTGTTTTGACTACTCCTTGATTGTTGAACATGGATCAGATCTGATATTGGTCTTTCCTTTCTTTTACTTTCTCAACGCCAACTGATAACGAACCAGTTTACCTAATATATAAATAAATTTGGATTTTTTAACTAATCAACATGACGCATAAATGACAACGCTCACCGCGATGTCTCGCTATAGACTGAGCTCTCGCAGCACGTGTCACTCGCACGTTTCACTAGCACTTGACACACCGCACCGGATGCGAGCGAGAAAAACATCGCGCCCGTGACAACAGAATTGAATATTGTTGTTTTTATTTTTTTATTCGCAATTTCCGACAATAAAATACAACGATTATTCATAATATGTATTCTTTAGATTTTTAGACAAATATAAAAAAAGTATGGCATGTTGGATTTATATTAAAAGAGTTATTTGGAAAATTCAAAAACTTGGGGTATATTAACCTCATCGGCACGGCTAGGTTTAAGTCGGATAGAAGGATGCACTTGAAGCTTTGACATATACTATATTCGGAGAGTCGATCTTGACCTTAAATGCCTTGAGTATGGAGTTTTTCCTTATTTTTCTTATATTTTAGATAATAAGCTCATCTGTGAGTTTTAATAAATATTTTTTTTATTTAAGATGTGCACTATGGAAGATTTATAATATAGGAGAAGAATTGCCATGTAATCGTCTTTTTACTTATTTTTTTTTACCATTTTCTATTGATTATTCTATTTTTATTTCAGAATAGAGTACTAAGGATTAATTTTAGCATTTTTTAATGTTTGTGATAAATTGAGAAATATAAATTTAAGTTACTTTAATATTAATAATGTATGTATTGTACATATATTCATAGCATTAGGTATATTATTTTTATTTAAAAAATCAGAATTCTATTCATGAATGCTTCCGTGTATGCTAAGCGAATGTGAATCGAGGTATATATTTTTCGGATTTCAATTTCGTATTTAGATATTTCAATGGCCGTATACATTTTATTCATTCCTGTCGATATTATGTTCAAAGGAGAAATACGCAGAAAAAATCGCATGTTAAATTTGCAACTTATATTTCAATGTGTATGAGGGGATGAAAAAAAAAACAGTTTTTCCTCTCATCAAAAGCGTATGAAAATATGTAGAAAGCACAAAGAAGTCAATAAAGTGTTGCCTCTTTGAATTTTTTTTATGTTTACGTTTTTTTTTTTGAAAAACATCACAAACTTTCCGACATTTCGAGGTTATTAGTCCGTTAATTTTCAATTGAAATATTATTAGGTTTCTTAATGTATGCAGATTGGTGTAATGGAATTGTGTTTTTTTTTATCAGAAGTTTCAATGTATATTAATTAGACGCCATTCATTTCGTCATAGCCGTGTTGATAATTCATTAAAAAGTTGGGCTGCGGCTTAATAAAAACTTTCGGCTGCCGACTTGGGAATATTCAATGTTATTAATCTGGCTTTTAGCAAATTTTTGGCTCGATAAAAATACAATGTTTACCATTGTGATGAAAAATTAATTTTTCGTCTAATCAATTCATTAAAAAGTAATTTAAACCGAAATTCAATTAAATACGATTTTTTTTTAAACTTTTAATGTTGATTATGTTTAGCGAATTATTTTTTTAAAAGCTTTTTACTTATTATAAGGTTTTAAAGCTAGCGTTTCAATGCCGGAAAATTGAGTGGCTGAAAATGGCTCGGTCCTCACTTTCTCCGTTTGGGTTCAACATTCGCTATCTCCCCATCTCCCCGGAACACCCCCGGGATCCCCGAAGTATTGAAAGCGTCATCGAAATTTGTGTACGATTATCCGAATAATATAATTTTTCAAATCGCGAAAGATAAGGTAGACAAAAAGAGGATTGGCGGGATGAGAAGGAGCGGCCAATGCCGACGGGGGACACGGAAACGTGCCTGATTTCCCGCGAGAGAGATGAGTGGCCTGATGAGCTGGGGGAGGCAGGGGGATCGACTCCTGGCCCAAGTGGCCGGGTAAGCTCAGTCCGGCTGCTGAGCTTTGCTTAAATCTTTCGAATCTCTCATTGAACTGACGCGCTTTCAATTTGTTTCACGGATTGTCTGTTGGGATCAAAAAAAATGTGTATGTTTGATCCGGGTTCCGATACAAATGTGAGAGCTTGCGCAGATACGTAAGACGCTTGATTGCTCTGTGACGTCACAAAACGTGTCTGGTATCGAGCAAGGTCGTCATTCAACACCGTGATCGAAGAAATAAATACACCTTGCTATTTTTTTTAATAATTTTCTTATATTTACAATAAAATAAATAAAACCACAATATTTTAACCATTAAATGATACTATAAGTAGTACCTTACAAAAATTGTATGTTTTGGTTGTCTATTTCATCAAAAAACTAATGCAAACGCAGAGTGAGAGGATAGTAAAAGCCGAAAGAGAGGTGTTTTAGATTGCAGTTGAAGCTAATCCTATCAAGTTTATTTTACAAATGGTATAAGAATGTTGAAAAATGATTTATAAACAGAGGATGTGGATAGAATGTGGATCATTTAAGTCATTAAAGCAAATCTGTACAGGTTCACATGTGTCAAGAATTAGGAAGAGGAAATTATTAGAGGAAAATTCAACATTTCTTCGGCATCTTGTGATAAGGTATGGGAAGTGGGTTATGTACTTGCGAACTAATGTCGTAAAAACAGTGGCTTTCTAAAGGCAGATACCACTGGCAACGCCGAAACTGAACCTAATGGCTAACAAGGTCATTTTATCTGATGGTGGGATTGGAGTTACTATTTTAGGAGTTTTATAAGGAATTACTCATTATAAAATTCTTAAATATGGTCAGACAAAAACGTTCACATTAACATAGTTCTATTTTGATAAGCTGAAACTATTAAAAGTCGCAATTCGTGAAAAAATACCCAAAATATTTAATTAAGACCACATATTTTTAATAGTTACTAATACGTACTTGTATACGAAATATATGTTTTTCGGTGATTTTTTATTTAAAATTCCGTCATCTTCGTCGTGTACTCTTTATCATCATCATCATAATCATCATTTGCCAGCCACAAGGCACTCACTCGCTGAGGGAATGGACCTTGGTCACCTCTCTATAACTTTTCTACGAATAACGCAGGGATTCAGAATATCTATTTATTTTTTTTATATTATAGTCAACATAATCCTGTATGGAGTTGACTAAAACCCCTAAGTAAACTTTGATAAATACTTAACAAAATAGTGTACCCCTGAAAAAATATGTACAAGTTTATGTACACATATCCTTATGTGAATAAATAAATCTGGTCTCTAACGGATTTCTCACCACAGAGCCAGTATACCCTGGGAAGGAAAACCCTAATCTGTTGACTAATAATTGGTCTAGTCTCGGTACTTTCGTTCCTCTTCCTTCTTTCATAGGGGACCCCTCTCTGAGGAGGTCTTTCCCATGATGAAAGGATTGATATTGCGCGACAGGGATAATAATGACTTGCGACTGGCTACTTGAGACTCGTTTTAGGCAGATGTACATATGTATGCCTGTGTATATCTATACAGGTACGTGTGTATGGTAGCTCGCTACTTGTCACACGTGACTGGTAACGCCTTAGAGAAGAGAACAAACGAATACCGAGACAAACCCCCTCCTACTTGCCTGGACACAGTCGAGAGGGTAAAATCCGATACCAACATGGTAGAAGATGTACGTCCAATGCCAGCAATGGCCAAGAGAGGGAAACTCTTCACAAAAAACCGTATACTAAGACGGTTCAGGTCCCCGCGGTATCGACACGAAAGGGGAGCCCTCACGTCACGTGTGAGACTCAGGTTCCTTTGGCCTCGACTACCATGCGAGGGTTTGGTAAGGCCCATGCCCTCAGCGAGTGAGAATCTTGTAGCTGGCAAATGATGATGATGATATGAGATTGTTCTATTGTCCATCTAATGAAAAATAAGAAGAATATATTCAAAACATACGTATTATAATTTTTAAATGTATGTTTAAATAAACTTGTACAAACGTAGGGCGTATAATTTTTGACTCGCCTTCATTTAATGAAATTTTGTCTACAATTTACAACAAAACCCCGAGCAACTTAAGTGCCATGTCCAAATGTCCCATTCCGTAGCTTGCAAATATTTAAACATAAATAGCATAGTATTGCGCTTTAAATATTAAAATATCACTCATCACACGATCACGAAGTCGACAACAACAACAATCCGGCATAGCAGTTTTCGAGATGTTTGAATAATTAATTGGCGTGTTTAGTAATTAATTGCCATTGTAGATTATCCGAACACATGTACGCGAATACATACGCGCGTGACTCCGCGGGCCATGTCGCAAAATTTTGCACTCCAAAGTTTATATTCCGCAGTCACGAACGTATTCAAAACTTGGCCGATCCGAGAAGACCCTTGCCGAATTCATCAAACAATTATTACAACATCCAGCGTAATAAAATAAATCAAAATTTCGGCTCTCACCCCTTCGTTATCTTAGGTTTGCCAACTTTTTATCGATAAACTCGAAATATTTAACGAGCTAACTAATTACATATTTCTTAACGATTTCGATTCAAAAATTAAGTGAACGATTACAGCGTTAATTGACAAATAATTATATCATGCCATCAAGCTCCGCTCGTAATGTAATAATGTTTTAATAAAGGATGTACGGCTATCTATTCAATCCTCCTTGAGACACCACTTGTCGCGAAAGAGGTTTCAATTATATTGTGCTTTGAACCACTCCCAACAATAATATAACAGAATAGAATGTAATTAATTCGGATATAACAAAATAGGATTATTTAAAAAAAATACTTATTTTACACTGAACTGAATACAATAAGAATTGCCAAAATATATTTCTGAGAAATCGTTGGCTAACGCATTTTTTTAAATACGTTATTATATCGAATTGCCAGTCGGCAAAGGCGAAAAACACAGGTGATAGAATTGAACATATCTCGCGGGGCAAAAGGCGTCGGAAAAGGCTTCAGATTGAGATTTTCTTTTCAAGTGGGCGGTTTTCCCTTTATTTTTCCGCATTTCGACACGGCATTGGCCAAAAAGGAAAAAATATATGTTTACACGTGTGTCAAATAGATTTTAATATTGCGAATACGTGTGTACACACACTCGGTTCGACGTAGAAATTTAATAAAGGCCCGCTTTCTTCATCGTTTCAAAGCTTTTCCAAGACATTTTCATTCACGGTTGATGTTTGCGTGCCGCACAAATATTTTTAATTTCACTTTGAGAAAAAAAAAACATTAATTCAACGACGGTGAATTGAAACGCGATTTTGTAGCCCATTGAGAAGCAAACCAATTAAAATTAACGGAATTAATTTCTCAGGGAAAAAAAATCGCAACAAATTGAATTTTTTTTCCTCTTTCGCCCAGAATACAAATAAATGTATAGGGGATTTGAATGAAACGTACGAAATTGATTAAGAATATTTTTCACGTAAATAATTTAAAAAAATAATTTATACTGTATTTTTAAATCAGATGAGTTGTAAACGAAATACTAAGAATTTTTTCAGTAATTTATATATAAATAATTAAACAATAATAAAGATTTTATATACGTAGAACGTTGTAAGAATACATTAGTGGTTACCAAAATCATTGACCAAAGACGATTAGTACGCAGATGTTAATTCAAATCTGACAATTAAAACTTAAGAAATACACTTAAATCAGAAAAATGCCCAAAAATCAATACCTGATTAAATAAGGTCTTCGTTTAACCGAGTAAAGTTTAAAAAGTGTATACATCGGAAAATCGAATAAATATTAGAGGCAATAAATAAATTAAAAAAATAAATTATTAGTAAAGAAACACGAGCACTTCTTTATTATAGAGACGAAGAAGTTTGAATTTAAATTGAGAGTCTAGCGTATCTTCCTAATATACCAAACTTCATTCTATCTCAGCCATGTCCAAATGGTAGTCCGCGGTCTATTTGTGGCCCAATTTAAGATTTTGTTTAACGTTGTAGTTTCTGCTTTTTACTCAGTTGAACGTACGAACGAACTAGATGAGTTTGCTTTGCTGAAAAATGCTTTTTACGAAAATTCGATTTCAAAAAAAGGAAAAAGTTTATTATGTGACTGACGCGTATATCTTCGAGTTTTTAATGTCATATTAATGCGTATAACATCTATTTTCCAAAATATCCAAAAGGTTAGCAATTAAGTTGATATATTTTCTATGTTATCGGCAATAAAAAAATATTGATACTTTGATGCACTTTCTGAGTAATTGGATTTTTAATCACGCTGGGATGAAATAAGCGAGCGGCATATTTGCGGAGATGCAAATTCAATTGGGTATGTTTATCTGTCATTTATAAAAATATAAATATAACGCTGATAATTTAATATAAACAAGTATACAGAATTACATGGCATAACTGTAAAATTTTCTTTTTTAGTATTTTGAAATATTTGTTAAAGTATTTTGTATTTTATTATTTGATATGAAAGAATATATCTTCACCTATATTCATTCTGATTCTCATAATTTTAGCTCAAATGGCAAAAAAGTTACAGATTTTTAGCAGTAGATAGAATTTATGATCCACTGTGCGGCAGCTGGTAAAAAACTTCGTCGTCCGAAGGGGGTATCTCAGATACCCCAACCATTTCAAGTTATTTTAAAAATGGATTATTCAAAGAATAGTTATTTATGATATGCTTCATAATTTGGTCGATATTTTGCAATTTTAACTAATCGATATGACGCGTAAATGAGACCGCTCTTGTTTCACTGGTACTTGGGAAATGGTACCAGATGCGAGCGAGAAAAAACATTGCTCAATCAATATCTACCATTAGTAACGTATGGAATAAGCTCATCTTCCAATTTATTAAGGATAGTAAACAAATTTAAAAAAAATCGTGAGTTTAATTAACAGGTATTCAAACAAAATGAGCAACGAACTAGTGATGGAACTTGAGGACGAGAGAATAAAGGATATTTTTTCAGAAGAAGCGGAATCGAACAACCAAAGGAATTGGAAACTGCGAGGATGGGGAATTATTTAAATATGATCTGGAATAGCTTAGCTTTAAACGAAGAGATAGATCCTGTTTCTGAACACTGCGAGTATTTCGAAAGCAGCGAATGGTAATATTGCTCGCTAAGAAAATGGTAACGAGACAAATAACACCAGAGCTGTACTTCAAATAGTTTGAAAAACTGATATTTTTTTTGTATATGTTCGCAGAATTCACCATGTGCAACTAATTGCGCATAAATGTGTATAAATATATACTAGTTCCATTTTCCTTAAGTCTAAAATTAACAGGAATAGTAAAGTGGAAGATAATTTCAATGATAGTTTCATAATTTATCGATAGTATATCTAGCTTCAATATAGTTTGTGCTGTAGTATTCAACTGGTTTTATTATAAATATACAATTTCGTGATATTAGATTTAAATTTGAGATTAGAGTCCGGTCATTTGGGCTCAAATTGGCCGAGCTGCAAATAAACGACGCTCAAAACGTCGCTGTTGTCTTAAGAGACGGCAACAAAGGTGCGCGTCTGCCATCCGGCATAAAGGCGAGCAGAAGAAAGAAAGACTGCAACAACTCGCAGTTGGGCTTCATAAAGCCAAAAGCTCTCAGACTCTTTAAATAGAGCCATACCCGGTAGAGTCGCAATGAAAAGAACAAGAGTTGGCGCAGAACAGATGCCCTGATTGATAACGCGAGGCTCTATTAGCACGGAAAAGTCTCTCGACATTCATTCCCTTTCAGCCGCTAACTTAGCAATGCACAATCCGACCAACCCTCGCCGTTTTACATCTCTTTTTTCCCGAGAGATTTTAAAGGATTTAATGTGTTTCATAGATATGAATCATTGAAAGCGTTGCAAATAATAAATATAACCAATAAATTATATTATTATCAAATATTTATTTCAATTAAATATAAAGAATATTAGACAATATTTTTGAAAATGGTACTACTTTTTAAGAAAAAAATTAGTTATCATCTTTTTACATCTCACTGTTAATAGAGTACAATATTCCCACGAATTTATCATAAGTAATTAAACTGCATTTTCTTAAAATTGGAATAACGCCTGTGTTTCTAGCGTTACTTTAATTATATATTTAATGAAGAGTGAAGATTTTTATAATATAAAAGAAAATATTCGACAAAAAAAAAATACGGAGAGAGAAATTATACATGGCTGAAGATATGCTGTGGAAGAAAACGAAGAAGGGTTAAAAATTTGAGCAATATTACTATTTCACCAATGTGCACAACTTCGAGGCCCATAATAAAAGAGATATGATGAGTTTGTTGCCTTACATACCTCTGATTCACCATAACTACTTCCAGGTGTTAAGTTTAAAGGACGAATAAGTGTGTTATTAGTTCTTTTCCATAGTAATTCATTTTTTGTACCAGATTTTTATAAACCCATTATAATAAAACTGTAATAAATATTCAATAAAAGTCATTTTTATTTACGAATATGTCTGCATTTAGTTCGTATTTTACTATTTAAATTTGCTATTTTACTATTAAAATTAATTATATATATTTTCTAATTTGTTATTATTAAACGTAATATAAATGCACTTAAAGCTGAGAAAAATCGATTATTGTATTAAATATCTTTATAAATTATTTTGCATAATAAATTTCTGAAAAAAAAAATCTGAATCTAGTAATATTAACATATTAATTATACAAACGCATACTTTTAAATATCTCACAAAGTAAATAAATGGATTTATACCACTATCAAAAATAATGGCGCATTTTATCATAAATAATTGTTAACCTAGCCTAGCCTAAATAGATGACCCCAAGTTTTTGATTTTCCTCGAATTACTCTTTTAATATAAATCCTACATGTCACAAATTTTTGGTATTTTTCTAAAAACGTCTAAAAAATCAATATTCAAAATAATGATTGCTTCTTGTTCAGTCAGCGGCGAGACATCGCCGAGTGCGGGTGTCATTTACGCGTCATATTGATTAGTTTAAAAATATCGACCAAATTATGTAGCAATAACTATTTTTATTCTTTAAGTCAAAATATCGATGAAGAATTCATCAATTGACTTGAAGTGCTTGGGGTCTATTTTTTATTATAAATATACCCCTTTCGGATGACGCAGTTTGGTTTAGGGCCTGCGTGACGTATGGGCTTTAAAGGAAATCGAACTCAACAGAACACTAGGACGATTTTGGTGTCACTTTTGTTAAAAAAATTAGAGGAGGAGTGGAGGACAATTGTCGCAGTTCTGGCCCTAGGGTTGAGACAGATGCGCCTCTGCTGGTGCTTGAGAGGTGGATAAAAAAGCCCAGGACCGCAAAAATCATGTAGTGTCCTTCAGGTGGGAAAGTCTTGCTTCGGATTAGATCATTTAAATAATAATAATTTATCTGGTGATCTGGTGAATAAAGAGGATTTTTAATGTCCATTTTTAAGAAGAGCGTAGAATAATTACTTACACAGGACCGTGAAGTTGTAAGTTTCTACGATAACTCCTAAATTCTCTGCCAAAAAACAGTATTTAACAGAGTAGGGTCTTCTGTTTTTAATTGTTGAATTTAAACAGGCATAGTGATTATTTTTTAATATTTATTATCTAGTTTAAATCGCTAAGAATAACTTAAATCTATTTACAATTTTTTTTATTGATTAAAGCATTTTTTTATCAATAAAAATATATTTGTCAAAAAAAAAATTTGAAAATATTATATTTACTATTATTTATTAAGTTTATTTAAAATAAAAAGTATGTTATTAATTTTTAGTTATGTTTTTTTTTAAATAAATTTTCATTGTCAGGAAATTAATTAAATAAAAAAAAACATTCTGGCCCGGGTGGTACCATACAAACTTTACTACATATTTTATGACAAGCGTTTAGAACACAAAAAATCTCGACATTCAAAAAACATGTTGTAGGTTTTTTCCCCAGGGGTAGTGATTTGCGCGTAGGTATTCGCACGCCCCGCGACTACCCCGACTACGTGTCGAGCATTAAACAGGACACTGTCACCCTTTCTGATTTTATTTATGAACTTTCACTCGGAAAGACACAAATGAACTTGTTTTATAAATATGAAATGTGACAGCCGAGGGTTGTGTGCAAAATGGATTAGTTCAAGACGTGATGGAATTAATGGCGCAATCCTCGGACGGGGGACGGTGAAAAGCGTCGTCGCCGGTACAGAGTGTTCGGGAAATAGATGCGGACACTACCCTTACGTTACAATGTTCAAGAATAGATCAGGAACAAACGTAAGACCTCGAGATGCATTGGTTTAAATTTACTCTTTAACCGCATTGTAACATTTTGTGTGGCCAGAATGCTTATGGACCTAATGGAGACTAAAGAACTGCCTTTTTGCAATTTATCGACACACGCGATTAACTCTCATGCTGATATATGGCCTGGATGCATCGGTCCACCAACAAAGAACGCCATGATTTAATGTCCAATATGGGGAAAAAGGGAATGAAAACATTTTCCAATTCTTTAAAAGGCGATAATTAAATGAATATATAGTTATACTTTTAATAAAATTATTAAAAACATACGTATATAATCATTTTAATAATATCTCATCCCAATAAGAAACTGTAGTCTTTTTATACATTGAAAAATTTAAACTCTCATTTTAAATAATTAATTAGTAAAATATTATTTATTTACATGTGGTATTTTATAATATAATTATTGATGATTGAGAAAAAAATATATGTGATTATGTGGCAAGATTTTTTTAGAGTATAATTGTATATTAAAAAACTCTTCTAATTTAAATTTTTATATTAGCATAGTTTGAGCTTGGTCGATTAAATGTTGTATTTCGAAAATTTATATGTAAGGCTTGTGTGTGAAATTTCAAGGTCATCAGCCGTTGGGTCAGTGGTATAGGCCATAATTTTTATTATCCACAACAGCTGTTTTTATAGCTCCGAATGTTGAGGAACGTCATAAATAATATAGAACAATTACGATATGACATTAGTATGAATTAATACATCAAAAATAAAACTAAATATTCTAGCGATAAGTGTGGTGTAATAAATATATAAATTCTAAAATGGTGTTGATTTTGCAGTACATATTAAACATTAAACAATTGCCGACATTTTATAAACATACTCCTTTTTGTAAAAGAGCCATAAAAAAAATCAAATAAATAGTTTTATGTACCCGGAATTTCCTTTAGGTCTGATTTTTTTTTGTATTACTACAACTATCAAGTACGGTCAGTTCTCGAATTACGTGATTTTTTTCTAGAGATAAAAAATATAGCACTGATAATAATATACCATTTAACATTTTTTTATCAGTTGACAATGCACCAGGACATCAGCCTTGTGCTAATAAAAATAAAAAAATAATATTTCTTCCTCCGAGTACAACCTATATTATTCAACTAATGAATACATACATTTAAAAAGTATTACCTACGAAATACATCTAGCAAGCAGTTGATGAACAAAACGGAAAATCGTTAACCCAATTTTGGAAAGAGTACAATATTTATAAAGGTGTTCAAAATATTTTTGATTCCAGGAATCAAGTTACAATATTTACCATGAGTAACGTATGGAATAAGCTCATCACTCGATTGGTTGAGGAGAGTAGTACGATAACTGAAGAAGTTTACTTAATTATTCAAGATGGAAATCTATCAAGGTGAAAATATTTTTTTTTTAAAAGAAGTGAAATTAATTCAACGACTCGAGCTGAATTAAGATTAACGACATTATGCCTAAAACTACAATTTCGTTGATTTCTAAATAAAAATCTAATAACTTATACCATTTATTGGATGTATTATTATGTTTTAAATTTATGTAAATTTGTTTTTAATAAGCTCAATGGTTTTTAAAAAATATTATAATTTATTTTAAGTAATAAAAAAAAACCTAATGACGAAAATTTTAACTAGATACATATATGAAGTCATTTTCTTATGATAAATTGTTTGTATATAAAATTACAAGGTTTCATTAATAGTATTGAAACTGGTGACATAGAGATGTGTTTCTACCGTGTATATTTATTTACATTTAACCAATTATATATTTTATTAAAGTCGTGAAACGATTATATATTATTATTGTTACTATTATTTTTTTATTTTTTTATATCAACTATTAATCTAATAATATTAAATATAATATAATAATATTTTTGTGAAATGAAGGTCGTCAGTCTCCTCTGTTGACCAGGGTCACTCATAATTCTTTGGAACCCATCCAGTAATGGTTATCTTGACAATCATAAATATTACTTTGAAAATACTTAAACTATTAAATATTATCCTTTTACACTAATATCAAAATACGTCAGGGACAATTAAACTAACAAATTAAAAAAAAATGTAAAAATTCAACTTAAGAATTACACAAATTTAATAAAATCTGCATATTTTTTGATAAAACATTGTACGTATATTTAAAAAAATAATAAAATTTCTGTATATTTTTAAAATCTGAAAAATCAATATATTTTTTTTATTATAATATAAAAGTTTAGTTAGTACAATAGTTAAGGATTGAAACGTATTTCGAGAATAAAGCCAGATTTTCTCGTAGTTGATAAATGGTGATTTAAAATTAAATTCTTTCAAGTATTATTGAATAATTTATTATTAATTAAAGAAAATAATAAATAATTTCAAAAAAGTGTATTTTCACGATGTTATTGTTTGGGGATATGCCCCCCGGATAGAGTGTATTGATTTGTAAAAGCATGGGATACATTAAGGGGCTGTGTTCGCCGGTAATCAAATTATATGAAAACAGAGAAGGTACCCTACAGCAAAATGGCGGAGAGGAGAGAGAGAGCATTTTCACAATTTTCCGGTTGATTTTATGCAAATATTGGCACGTTCATCAATCATGAATCGTACAAATCACGGGGGGTACACTCCGGCAAAACTCTCAGAGAACATACTTAACGACGCTGACAAGTTTACTCTGGCCCTAATGTTTCTTATTTCATCAGACTGTTTGTTCAGGAATTTATTTTTGGACAAAAATATAATTTTTTAAGACTCGGTCCGGGATACTTTAAAAGAGGACGGCGAAACTCGGTCTATCAATCGAGATGGGTGGGGGTGTTGTGCAGACTTACCCCGTGATGGAGTGACGTTACACCCCATTAAATACCTAAGAGATGACCAGGGTTGATACACCACGCAGAGTTCGTGTGGATCATGTCCTTTTTACATCCTTTTTTACCTACTGTCGTTTTATGCTGATGTCGAAGAAATCGTTATATCAAAGAGAGCGAGGGTGTGTGTCTTTCTATTCACATATTTTTTCTACTTGCTTATCGACGGATGCAATAGCTGCTTCAGTGGATATACTGAAATGGTTTTCAGTATTGATTTAAATTAGTAAAGGTGGGTTTGATTCTGAGAGGGTTGGAGTGGATGTTCGTGTAAACTCAGCCCAATAAACTTAAAAGGGTACAAAACAAACACGAATATTTTTTTGATATTGATATTCATAGATTCAAAAGTAATTTTAATGATTACATCAAATCCTAAAAAACACAGCCTTAGAGAAACATCAAATAACAGTTAAAACCTTTCTTACCTTATTATTTTATTTCATTATTCATTATTGATAAATTAAGCATTCAGCTTATCATAGTGGAAGCATTTGCAAAAGTTCTTTGAAAATCTTGAATATTATTCTATCTAGTTTATTCCCAAGAATCTCCAGGTCTAATGATATCAATAAAATTTGTTCGATTCCTAAAATTATTGCAGGATATTTTTCGCGGTTTTTAAAACCCCCGAAGATTTTTTATTGTAATTCACCTAATAATTTAATATATCGTAAGAGCTCTAATTATCTGAATAGAAGATTATCTTGAAACGAACGTTATTTAAGATAGATCCTTACAATTTTCAAAATTAAAAAAATAAATACAATTATAAATCGTCATGTTTTTCATTTGCGCGGTTTTCATTTATGTGGCTATTTCATGGTACGTATCTATCGTGTAAATCAAAGGATGGATCTCTAATGATTTTATAAAGAACTAATAATATTTTTATTACTAATTTTCTAAACCCATATGTGATATCTTTGTATTTATTAAAATATATTTTTGTATAACATCGAGGTTATTTTTAATATAATAATTTTAAACCTAAACATAGTAATATTATATAACAAAATAAATTTGTCATATTCATGATTTGTGTAACATTTTGTATGAATTCAATATTTTTAATAAGTCAATGCCAAAGTTTTTTATAATTGTTTGCAGAAATAGTTAAAATAATTAAAAAACAGAAGCCAACAAACGAGAAATGTATTATGTTTCAGCTCGCAAAATTAGCGCGGATTATTAAAAAAAATACACATTGTTAAATCTATTCTTAAAATGTGGACGTATTGTATTATTTTCAGTCATTCGTATAATTTTAAGAAATAAATTATTAGAAGTTGTTACATAAATAAATATAATATATATATAGATTAATTTTATAGTCAGTTTTGTGTAAGATTCTTGATTAAAAATAGTTAAACTTCTTAAAGAGACTCTAATTAATCAATAAAAAAAAATATTGTGTATAATTTATCTAATATAGTAAAAAGTTTAGTATTCTTAATGTAGAATAATTTTTTTCATTAAAAATTAAAAATGAACAATATCAGATTTTACTGTGTGGAAGATTTTCCCGGAAAATCTTTTTTTTGTAATTGTTAAATAAAATAATCACCGCCTAAATGATTATTCAAACTCGACGTATTTTTATATATATTAATATTAAACTTTTTCTCTATATATTTATGGTCGATCTACGCTTTACTCTCATTAATTGTATTTTACGAATATATAAAGAAAGATTTTCATTGGTCAAATGAATAAAAAACATTTTTAGGGTTTGATATGATATTCTATTCAATTAAAGACATTTTTTTATTAAATAAATAACAAAAAAACGTGGTTCAATTTTTTGATAAAAAATCTTTTGGGCCAATATGTCTGGCCCACAGACTGGAAAAGGTTACGTTATAGCTTGTTAAACTATTATTGACAAAAATTTGAATATAAAGTAAGTTTCAGTCTGCGTTGGGAGCGACTGACTGTTCCGGTCTACTTTCAATAAGTACACATGATTGGTGTGGACAGGCATTTTCTCGCCGAGTTCTGAAAACTTTGCTAGCTCCCTGAACAGAGCTGTAAAAACGTATAGGTAGCACACCATCGCCGCAGCTATACGGGGGCGAACTTGCTTGTCCGCGTAGAAGCTTTGATCTCGACAACAGGGAAGGAGCCGTGATGGGAGTTGATCGTTAGTCAGCAGCGGGCTGGCAGAAGGATAAGTAACGACAGGGAGGTTTTCCGTACTAGTATGCTAAGTGGATTTCGAATAACGGCACCGGATCACGTAATTGTATTGTAGCGCTCTGCCACATTTAATTACGTGGCCCCAACCCCCCGTCCTGTTCCAACCCCATAAAGTTAAGGCTGCCACTGTAAAAAGCTAACGACACACCGGGCCAGCGGCGAGTTTCGTTACGTCCTTTTCACGGTTATTACGAGGCCAAGGAAAAACTTTGGACCGAGGAAATGTGCGGTGTATAAAAAAGAAAAACACGCCGCATTAAAAGAAAAGTTGGACGTAAGAGTTGTACGCAGGTCGTAAAACCCGGGATTGTCAACTAGACGGCGATGATTTTTCCGAGATGTGCATCTCGCGCGAGGTCGCCGGGACGGAGGGCGCCGGCTGATTCCGCCTTTGCACGGCTTCCGGTCCGACGAGATATGACTTATGTAAATGGACAAAGTTTCCGATTCATTCTCCGAGATAAGTTCCGGTGGGAACTTTCTCTAGGTGATTTTCAACAGGGGCAATGAATTTCGTTTAAATAAGTTGTTTATTGTGTCGCTTAATCTCTATGTATACAGTCGATTGTTTGTAACTGGAAACTCATATTTATTTTAAATATTATGATAAAACATTTAAAAGAAAATATTGAGATACAATACAATTGAAACACCGTTTTAATTTTTACACAGTCTCGTTTAATTTTTGTACATTCGATTCCCGATTTTACGTCTAAAATATTTAAAATTTGAATTAGAAGAGAATTTAAATATTTAATGAAGATCTAATGTCTATTTTATATGCAATGCATTATACTGTAAAGACATGGGGAGTGAAATTATTTTGGGAAAGCTGGAATCAGGAAGAAACAGAATGAAAACATATAAGATATTAGGGAGCATAATGCCATTGATGGCTGACTTTGAATCCGACGTCGAAGCTTTGGACCAAGCGGCACCCAAGAAGAGACCCAATAGTATTGCGTTAAATATATGACAATCCCGTTGGTCTGCTAAGAGTTCAGCCAGAACTGGTTTCCGGTTCTTTCCCAATGTACTAGCTCGAGTAAAGCTGCATTGGTTTGTTCCTGACCATTACGTGTCCCAGTTTGTCACGGGACATGACTTCTTTAACGCTAATCTTCATCGGCTGTGCCTTAGGGATGATCCGACTTGAATTTTTTTTTACTTCAATGAACAATCATCGGAACACATTCTTTGGGAGTGTCCTGATTTTTATGAAGGTGAGACTAAGCTCAATGTAGTGAGGCGGGGCGGTCTCCTGGCCCCGTCTGTCACCAGGACCTTGTCTCCTCCATCCCTGCTTATAGGGCTTTTGTGGAGCAAGATTCTCCTCCATTAACCTATTATCCATGCCTTCTTAGGTGTAGGTCGCCTGTATTTCCAAGGAGTATTTAGATGCGATGGGTACCACGATGGCTCGTCAGAGGTAGTCTCGCCGTAGGGCCGGCCCTCAAGGAAAACCTCAGCCATATTTTGACTCTAAATCAATGATATGATGGACTAGAAACTTGTTAAACGGAGACGTCTCCGGTAAGAGGAAATAATCTCGATCCATCCAATTCCAATAAAGATGCTGTAGATTATATTAAGGGCCTTAAAAGCTATTTTACAAGCTTGTAAACGTACACGAAGAAACCTTCATTATATTTCGATAATGTAGGTTAACCGCGATTGAGCTCAGTTAGTAGTCGGATAAGTGTTCCACGAAAACTATGAATTCAAGGAATTCTTTATAACACTGGTTAGGATGTATGTAAGAGGAAGAGACGCATTACCTCCTCATGATTCATAAAAATCTCTATGGAAGTAATTTGACGCGTTGAAATTAATCAATTTAATGCCATATATCCTGCGTTGAATAGATAATTATAAAAAACAAATAATATAAATTTTAATTAATTTGAAATCATATTAAAATCAACCAGTATCGTTGGTTTGGTACTGGGGGGAATATTAGTGTGAGGGTCTCATTCCCCTTGTATCTTTAGAATTTTATCGAATCTTTATATGGATGAATGGCGCTCTGGGATCTTTTTGTTATGCAATCTTATCATCGTACTTAAATAAATAAGTAAAAAAAGTATTAAGTAAAAGTATAAAGTATTTAAAAAAACTCAACTATATCAAACCATATTTTTACCTTGTTTTTTCGTTCTTTTTGACATTCTCATAAACAATGTTTGTTTTCAAAAAACGGGGTTTTACTCTACGTCATCAATTGTGTAAAGCTTTAATAATAAATTTGTTCATATTTTTTGACTTGAATTCCAAATCAGTGTAATAAAACTTCTTAAGAATCTATAGATAGTATTTTTAAACATCATTAAAACAGACTAGACCTAAAATTTATGGTTCAAATAATGAATAAAAAATAAGTTAGTATGCGTGGACAAATTGATTAGATTTATTATATTAATATTAATGCCAACAAATATTACAATAATTATTTGTTCATTTTTAAACTAATGTATTCTACAATTTTTAAAACTGGCTGTAAATAATATAGAATGAGCTACTCTACTTGAATCTGCTGTAATACAAGCTAAATTATTTATTTAAATCAAATAAGATTAAATGGCTTTATATAAAAAATATTATGTACCAAACAGATTTGCGTAATTTTCTTAATAAAAAATAATATTTCTACGATTTCCTTGTTTTTACGAGAACAGAAAGACGGGGTTTCATCGTATATATTTAACAAGATAAATTTAAATTTGTTAATACATTAAGTATTTCATTACCATTTTTATTCCGTTTTGTGTAATCGAATTGAATGAAATTCTTATATTTTATTAGCATTTTTTTAACTATAATTGTTTAAATCAATACTTGTAAAAATTATTAACGACGGACATTTTAGAAAAATGCTAAAAACTTCATCGGTCGTAAACGTCGCGTTCTGAATTTGCTGTAATTCGTGCAATATATATTTTTCCATATAATTTTTAGATGTAAAATTTACTATAACTTTCAAATAAAAGTCAATTTTTTTATTATACAGAGATTCAGATGTCTATTTTTTTTTAAATATTTTATTAAGATTAATATTTTGTACATTTTGGTATATAATTGTAAAAAAAATATATATTTCTTTTTGTCACACTGTATATATTTTTTTCGAAATATAAAATTTCAAAGAGCGATTTTGACTCGAGTATTTTAATTTAATTAAAATAAACTTCGCCATCGCCGATCGCCGAAATATACACCTGAAAGAATTTTCCCTCTTTTATATACGGCTCATAGTTGAATTTAGTGAAATATTAATTTACACTCGCTTCCTGTAAAATCACTTTGGAAGTCTTTTGAAAGACGAACAAGTACGGCCGAATTTCCTGATAATTGAATAACAAAAGGCGGGCGACATTTTCAGGAAATCATTTTCCGAGGAAAGAAATTTTTTTTGCCGGCGCTCTTTATCTACCCGGACGCCCCCCTCGCGCCGAGTCATTCATACTATTTACATTGGTCTGTTTATTCCAGATTATATTGTTTGTGACCAGAAAATTTCTCCTCCAGAGGAAATTACGATTTTTTAATATAAAAAAAGATAGCCGACATACTACAAAAGATATGCTAACGCAGGCTTTTGTTATACCCGAGAGTATACGCCATTGTGGAATTCATGGGAAAAATTTATTACATGTTAATCTATCGTTTACATTCCCGGGATGACGTCCTTTGATATGTAAAAAAAATACACAAGAGATCAGGTGAGCATGAATATTGATTATATGCCTAGATTTTACGTCGAACCGAATATAATCATGTAATAATATATTTAATATTTTTTTTATATATATTATTAATAATTATATCATCTTTAGTATAATTAAATATAGATAGATAGATATTTAATTATACAATTATCTAATTGATGGCATTAATTCAAGATATACCACAATAACTAAGTACATTAAAACCGGATAGATTTGGGTAAAATTTAAATCTTGATTTATTCGGAAGAAAATCGCCAGACTAGACACATTTCACGATGTTTGAGAACAAAGTGGATTTTCGCCTTGTAGGTGCACGTTGAAATTCAGAACACTTTGCGCGATATGATTGAGACAATTATACCAGCGATCGGCAAACGTACAAGACTTTATCTCAGTTTTCCGGCTCACTTGAATCCTGCAAGGCTTTATTGGCACGGTCGACGATGCGGGGCGGAGGCCCGGGGGCCGGGAGGAGGGACTTGCGCCAGGGGTTTACAATTCAAACGCTAACGCGGGTCAAAATCGGTTGGCAGTAGAACCTAATGGCCCGCATGAACACTAAACTTTTGGGGAAAAATGCACGTCTAGTCAGACATGTGTGTTTGTGGATCGGGAAAACCGGGATTTGGGTGTCGTCGTTACGCTCGACGAGATGGCGATATCGAGCTTTTTTTCAAAGAAAAATAAGGATAATATTGTAACAGATATATTTTATTTTAAATATTGACGTATTTCAAAAAAAACTTTTTCTTTTTAGTGAACAAAAAACGGCATCATTCTATGTTTTTTTTATTCGAGAAAAGGAATTGCTTTAAAATATATATAAGGGTAAAGTGCATTATCATATCTAAAAACAGGCAAATGGACTTTTAAATATTAATAGTATAATTATAATATAAAGTATTAGATGAACTCAAAAGAATGGACGCTTAATTAATCTTCATAACCGACATTTTTCACTTTCATCTGGTAATATTTTAGTGCCTCTATCATAAAAAAATAGGTTACGAAAATACTTGTTTACTTTATTTTATAATATTCGTATATGTATTATAAAAAATTCCATCGTTCTGAATATATGATAGTCAGACGGAGCTATATCTGATGAATATGGGGAGAGAATTTGTCTTTGATGCATATGGGAGGGTGGTTTTTTTTGCATTTCCGCCGCTATATGCTCACAATAAAGTTTTGTAATTATTATATGACCAAGTTTAAGAGCTTCAAAATGAATTATGTATGCTTTTGCAGTCCCACCATACAGACAAAACATTTTTTTTGTGAGGCTGGACATAATGTGTGGTATTGCCGTAATTTTAGTAAGGTACCCATTTTTCATCTCCAGTTATCAAGTATTGCAAAAAAAAATGTTATGGATTTTCAAAAAATATTTTGGAAATGGAATCCATAATTATAAATTATAACATAAAAAAAATGATAAATTATAATAATACCAGACTATTAAGAGATTTTATTTTATTTTTAAATCTCAGAACACAGCCGAGAATTATCGAGAAACTAAAATAATATTACGGTTACTCCAATGGTCAATTATAGATGTCTAATCTCACCCTACAATAATTATCAATAGAAATATAATTTATTAAAAACACAGTCCCCATTTAGTTTTCTTCTTACTTATTTTGTCCTTGATTTCAAGGATTTGAGACTCGGCCTTTTTTCTTTTTATCAAAGTTTTAATCGCATGTTATATTCTATTAAAATGCATTTTGTTATTTATGATAATTGTGGCATAAGGAATGTAGTGAGATTAAAAGGGTCGGAGTGCATTTAATTCTTTCCACTCGAATCTATGAGCTATTTTCTTTCTTTAAATTTATTAGAAGGGATATTCATTGGGAAAATGAATAAAAAGTATCTATAGGGTTATATATTTGTTGCTAAAAAGATTTCGGGACCAATACGTCTGGCCACGAAGTGGAAAAGATTAAAAGGTGCTATAGATGGTAATTATAAGAGTCTGATTTAGATTAATCGTGTTTTTTTTAAATTTTACCTGAGAGAAAATAGTGTCGAGAACTGTGATATTTTATAAGTAGTTAGACTGATAAGACTTTTAATATAATTTTTGTTATAATTATATATAGATTAGTTTTTTACTCATGGTTTTCAATGATCTACATGTTGTCAAAAATTAATATCTAAATTATTAACTCCAGAACAAATAAAAAATTACGATAGATATTACCATTAATAATATATAAAATAAAAAATAAATGAAAAAGTATGCCTTTTCGCTTTGCACAGTCAAAGAATTCATGTGTAATTTCTGCTTCATTGAGCAATATTTGAATTAATTAAATAATTTAAGACGTTCGATTGCTGTAAGTATTCATTGATATCTCAATTAATAACCACTGGATTGCACTCGACTATCACGGTTGAATTATCGGCGGCTTAATCAACATGGTTAATGCACCGTGCACTTTTATCGCTTTCGTAAATAGTGCAGTGTATATTGTTTTAAAACAATATTGCATTTTATGAATGTATGCAACGACATACGATCTCGAATTTAATGTATCGCAACGATCTTTCGAATCATTAACATCGAAACTGTTGTCTAGAAAATACGCGTAAAAGATACATTGTTTAGAATATGAATAGAATACCATTGTCAAAATTTCAGCAGTTAATTATTATATAATTATTGCAATTTCCTCTTGACGGATGCATGCGAAGCTTCTGTTTCAGAAATTAGGCGTGGTCGTAACGAAAGATTTTATTTCAATGGCGGGGCCCGCCGGTGAAATTAAGAGATAATAATAATATATATATGAAAGTGTGAGTTTATGAAATAAAATGGACATAAAAAGTTAATACCATAACGAGCGACGCGCCACTGTGCTCCGGAGCGAGATGGGGCGAGGGGGGTGCGAGGGGGACGGCGACTTTTCCGGCTGCCAAATGACTGTTTCCCCGGTACGGCGGAGCGGAAACTCGGGAAAACGAAAGAAATGCGGATTGTATAAAGTTATGCCGTTCAAGACGTTTTTATGGAAAAATTTACCTGCTCCGTTTTTTACCATTGTTTTTTCTTCTTATATTTTGCAAATTCGCCATGAGATACGCCCGGTGGCTAGAGCTGGATCTGCGAGATCGTGCCGGCCGACTCATCGGCCGTGTTTATATCAAATCTAATAAAACTTTAACAATTTACTCAGACTTTTTTTAAACCGAAATCGTTTATTTACTTATTTTAAAGTTAAGGAAATCAAATAGTGTAACGAAAAATGGTGATTTTTTCACATATTTTCAATGAAAATGGCCAACGTCTGTAGTTTGTGTAATAAATGAATACATGGATAATAGAAAAATATTTTCTTTGAATAATTAAATCAAAAATATCGATAGTTCGAATTTAAGCTCTAAATTGTTATAATTATTTTAATTATTTAGAAGAGCAAAACGCCATAAAAAATTACTTAAATTTGAAAGAAGTTTCTTAATTTATACCAAATTGGTACCTCAGTTGGAATTATAAAAGCTACCTAGAAACGCACTTCAAATAGCTACTACAACATTTAGCGAAACAGTTTCACGAAATTACCTAAGTCTACTTGAGTTTGCAGGAAAATGATCGTTATTTGGAGGTCAAGGATATAAGAAGTGTTTCTGCGAACAATCCAAAATACAATGTAAAACCAAAAACCCATAAAAAAAGTAAAGTACTTTGTAACTTGAGATTCCACAGATTAAAAACGTGTTTTAATAAAAATGAATTACATTCACTGAAAATGTTTAAAATTTTACCAAAAATATCCTTTTTGTTTTTAAAAATATCAGCTTAAGTACCTATTTCTTTAGTTAATCAGTTTCGAATAAATATTTTTTGTGTTTCAATGACTATTGTTGTATTAGTTACTCTAAATTTAATAATGCATGGTTTACTTAATAAATAATTTTAATATCTAAACAATATTATTTATGTTTTTATCACTAAAACAGTTAAGGGATTTGATCAAATATCCGTTTTCATCATTTCCCTGCTTTTATTAATCTTGAAACTAGTGAATTTCGTTCTAAATCTAAATAAAATCAATAGTTTTGAGCACAACTTATTTTATATTTGTTTTTTATAATATAAAATCAACAGAAATTAAATCAAATTACAGTTAAACAATGTATATATCCAAACCACAGCCGTCAGTTTTTAAAGACTTTGGGATGAATTGTGCAACATATCTAAACAAAAAAATCCCATGTTATACTGAAGAATAAATATCAATTCTCCACATATATTATTTGTTTATAATAATATATATAAATATTATTTTTTATAATAATATTTATAAATTATAACAATAAATTTATATATAAGTATTTCAAGATAACGTACGAAAGATATTATTTTTAAAATATTTTAGATGATTAGTAAATAGTAAAGAGAAATAAAGATATAATTTAATAACAATATATTTGACAAAATCTTAAAATCAGACATTGTTCAAGCTGTTGTTATTTTAAGATATTCTAGTATAATAGAACTACATAAAATTGCATTTTTATGACTACAATATAAAAGTGAAGAATGCATCATAGTGTGAATTTGAATAAAACACATATTCTACTAGTTACATTCATAGCTTAAAGCTACGATGAAATTGCTTGAAAATTATGCTGTTGTTTTAGAATTTTAATGCTGATAATATTTCAAAGCAAATTCAGAATAATGGCAAGAATATATATTGTTTCAATGGATTCCTCAGATACTACGAAATTGAAGATTATTGTTTTGTACTATTAAATATATTTTCATTGACGATTAAGCCATAGAAAATTTTTAAAATATGAAGAATAACATATATTAAATAATAATTATGTATTTTTTAAGTAATAGAATATGGGATGTCATCCTAACTTAATTCAGAATATCTATTTATCACCTCCCAACCCCTACCGGGGGGGGGGTAGCCACCATGAATTAATCAGAAAAGAAACACAACTATCTACCATACTATTAAAATTGATGATCAGCATCTGATTACATTATTTTTTTTTTTTTTTACATTATTTATATTACAGTCAACATAACCCTGCATAGAGTTGTCTAGGGGCCCAATTAAACATTGATAAATACTCAACAAAACAGTGCAAAAATATGTACGTGTTGGTGTACACATATCCTTGTGTGTATAAATAAATCTGGTCTTTAACGGATTTCTCACCACAGAGCCAGTATACCCTGGG
>JAGXCT010035934.1:10174-40039 GCA_022495035.1 Philopotamus ludificatus | reverse complement strand
TTTTGTCTACGGTGTCGTAGGTTTGCTTTGGTGCATAGGATGACAAAATAATATCAAAGTCAGTATGTGTCCCGGGTTTGTCGAATACTGATTGAAAGTAGCAAGCAAAGGAATCATCAATTTGTTGTGAGTAAAGTAACACTGTTAAATACCATGTACGGAGAGTTGTTCGTTCGCTTTGTAATAATGTAATTACAAAAAAACTTCCATCAAGGAGTTTCCATCAAACGTGCCTATTATGTATATGTCTATTGATATATATTATGTATACGATAATATAAATATTTTTTAAATTATTAACCTGGTCAGTGGCTACGCGGGATGCGGGCCGGTAGCGGAGTGCGGGGGGTCTCGCCGCTAAGTGCCGTATCGCACTGCGACTTGGTGCAGTCATACTAGCTCACTATAGCAGTCACACTGACTTATAGCTTCTTTGAGCCACATGCCGCTAGTCACTTATTTTATTAATGTAAATATTATTTATTTTTTTTACCTCACCTTATTTTTATATTTTTAATAAAATAAGAGAGAAATATACTTTATTAAATTTTTAATATTCCGCTGCACTGCCACTGCATATATGTAGAAGACATATTATAAGCTAAACTTTTTATATTATTTTATATTATTCGATAATTATTATATTACAATAAAATATGATGTATTCTATTGAACTTGACTCGTAATACAAATGCCCAAATTTAATCTATATTCAATTTATTTGTGAGCACATATTCGGGCCACATATATATTTTATAAACTCATACCATTAGCATTACAATTCCAAGTATGATAATAGGACCAGATACCCCATACGGCATTATTAAATTTGGATTCATGTCTATTCCATTGAACCTACAACACAACGCATCGCGCTTTCGGATAATGCACCTGCTTCCATCGCAACGGTATGTATGAATTTCGATCAGCCATTGTGCGAGATTTCAATACAATTTTCATGAGAAAATTCTTCTTCCGAATATTATATATATTCAGACACATATGTGCTTATATATATAATATTTTATTCTTTGTCATAATAATTCGCGCAGTTTATATACAGCACCACACCATTCACTGGTTAGCGGTTGATATATTACGAGTCTAAGTTATAGAGCAGGAGTTTACTACCGCATGAATATATAATATTCCCATTGCGATTTTCTATGAATAAGGATGAGGATGTTTTATCGCCGCCATATAATTATATAGAAAATTACAATATAAAATCCCGTCGAAACACATCGAAAACTAATCCGACTAGGATTATTCAATCGTCTACAATTTTATTAATAATGTACATTTTAGTAATTCAAAGATTTCCGTTATACTTTTGTGACTCGTGTAGTAATTAAGCAGAGAAACGTTTAACGATATTGACCTAGATTTTTAAAAACATGTCCGTATTACAAACGGCAATAAAATCTGTCGTAAATTTGTATAATAAAGCTCTTTTATTAACATTTCAGATGTGCCACACAATGATTAAAATTGATTTATAAAATTAGAGTACTATTAACGTTTTTAATATAATCATTATACATTTTAAACAATGAAACTCTTGCATTATAGCAAAATTTATAACCAGAATATGTATAACTAGAAGAATATTAAATAAAAGCATGTATTTTAAAATTAGCATTACAAACATATTATTTATTTAAATATAGTTTTCATTGTTATTTTTATGTGATTTTCTACTCTTCTACAGCTTCACGATTCCTTTATAATAAAAATACTTTTAACCTAGCCGTGTCAATGCTATTGGGACCAAAAAAAAATATTATAAATAATAATTGACGTTTATTGTCTGCAATTTCGAAAAAGAAATAAAAACAACAATCTCATTGTTTTTTCTCGATTACATCCGGTACGATGTGCCGAGTGCGAGCGTAACATGCGATTGACACGTGCAGCGAGAGCTCAGTCTGCGGCGAGACATCGCCGAGTACGCGTCATGTTGATAAGTTAATAAATCAATATGACGCGTTTTTTTATATTGCATATCAAGTCAAGCTATTGATGAAAAATTAATCAATATGTTGACTTGATATGCTTAGGGTCTCTAAGAGGCCCCCTTCAGACGACGATCTTGTTTTTGGGATGGGTCATGAATTCTACTGCCAAAAATCTGTAACTTCTTTTTCATTTGAGCTAGAATTATAAAATATAGGTTATATATATTCTTTCATATCAAATAATAAAGTTTAAAATTGTCTTTAAAAATAATATTTCAAAACAACTAGGAAATATATTACAATTTTGCCATGTATAGTTTTTATATATTAATTAAAAGATTATATTTTTATAAATGACAGATAAATAAACAATATTTCATGGTACATAGAAAGAATCGTTATTTATTTTAAAACT
Source organism: Philopotamus ludificatus (assembly GCA_022495035.1). Classification (NCBI taxonomy): domain Eukaryota; kingdom Metazoa; phylum Arthropoda; class Insecta; order Trichoptera; family Philopotamidae; genus Philopotamus; species Philopotamus ludificatus. Next base: position 37,666 of record JAGXCT010035934.1, on the reverse strand, counting down.
TGTATATTTAAAAATTTTTCATCAAAACCTTTGTTTGAAATGAACAATGTATAAACGAAACTGTTATATATTTAAACTTGATTGCAAAATTTTAAGATATTTTTAAAAATAGATGATTTACTCTTTAATATCATATACATATACAACATTAATATGCAGATAAAAACTCTAAAAATATACTCGGTATGAATATGACATTTGCTTATGTATATATACCATATTTTATATGGTATTTCATAGTGATATTTTGTAAAAACATCAATGCCCTTAAACTTTAACCCTTTGCGGTCCAAAGGTTTTTTTCAAAAGTGTTCCACCAGGTCCAAGGCCATTTTCAATGAATTAATGAAAAAAAATGTTTATGGTAAAAATGAAGGAAATTAGGTAAAATAAATAAATAAAATAAGTATTTAATACAAATGATGTTATCTATATATATTTAATACTAATTTATAAACATTAATTTCAAGTACCTAAAGGTATTGCTATTTTTTTGAAACAATCTCAGGGTGAGAGGCCAGGCTTTTTTTCTCGCAAGTATCATATTATAATGATGTTCGTCTTCTTTTACCTGGAATACCACTATGCGAGCACCATACAATCTTTGTACTTGGTTGGAATCATATATATAATGAAACTTTCTATCAATCGTTGCTCGTCATTGGTTGTTGATCGACGCCCAGTATCTGTCTTTTTGGCTGCACGAAAATTCCCGATGAGTTGCATCATCAACTGGCTTTCTTCAACTGGCATCATGGCTTTCTTTTTCTCACATTCCTTATATAAAATGTAAGAATTTACAATTGAGGCTTTAAACCCCCAAAAAAAAGTTTCCTCCACCATTTTAAGGACTTTCGCATGAAACAATATGACGTTGCCAGTTGATCGGCAGTGTCTGCTCCTCCCATATTTTTATGTAATTCTGAATTACTGTTGAATTTTTAATAACTTAATTTTGGTTATCATTATAAATGCGTTGTCGGGTTCTTCTGGCTCTTCTCCTCACCAATTGCGATGACTACGTGTGCTTTGTACTAAGCATCGTTACATTTCTTTTATCTCGCCAAGCTAACACAAGTGTATCATTTTTGCGCTAAAGCTGCGCCGTCCAACAGCCAATTTTGCGTTTTATATCCTTGGTAAACCTTTTTTGTTTACCACTATCGTACCAGTGAGGTAAGAATTCTTCTTCAGAAGTTCCTCAGCAAGCTTTTAGTTTTATTAAATCTATCGGGGAATAAAGGCTAACCCTTTATTTCTGGAGTCACCTAACTAAACTAAACAAAACAGTGGCCTTATAACCCTGGGGCGGGTCTTTGCCACCTGGAGGACACCTCCGTCTCAGTCATGATGTCATGACTGTAGACAGACGTTCTCCAGGTTATCTAGGCTCTTCGAATACGGGTCAGGTCGCCAGCCAAAGCCCGGGAATCGAGCTGTCACGCGCGGATTGTAACAATAATAATCAGACGAGGTTAGGGCCAATTCGTATTTAATTCACGGTCTGTACGGGTGCTACGGGCACCTCCTGCAGCACACACGTCACCGAATTGGCCTGGATAGCGGCCTGGCTCCTCATAGCTCCGTAGAATCTACGAAACTACGATTATGCCCAACCGCCATCGCCACCACGTCTAATACCGGCACGCGACAACACTCGACTCCTGTTGCAAATTATTAAATAAATGCAAAACCATTCTGCTTGTGAACGTATGTCAAGAACAAATTTCAGATAACTTCACAAATATGAGATGTTCACGGTGCCACAGTTCTCCAAAGACTATTATTTGAAATTGTGATTTTATACCTGCAGTGGACAAAATTGGCCCAACTCAAACATTTTTTTTCACGTTCCAAAAAACAATTCTATGGTCTATTTTTTAGTAGTAAAGCAATATTATTCCTTCTAGAACATATAATTCCTTTCACAGTTTAAAAAAAAATACTAAAATCGCCATAGAATATTTTACCCCAAAAGTACTTGTAAAATGTCCACACGTTGTGGACACTGGACCTCCAGTAAAAAAATGATGTCCAATACGTGTGGACACTGGACCCCAAAGGGTTAAGAAACTCTTCCAGATTTTTTTTTACGAAACTCAGGCACTATTATGGTCTACGTTTAATTGAATTTAAACATTGATTCAAAAGTGAATTCTTTACCAAATTCGCTGTTATTTTATTTCTAAAAGTTATTACCATTGAGACTGTTACTATTTCTAAATCAAATTAATGTCATATTATATTTTCTTTAACAAATATTTTCATTTTATGATTTTTTTATAAGGTATTGTTGACATTTCCCCATTTTTAGTAAAAATGTAATAAGATTCCCGTACTTTGGAATTCATGTCCCCGTTGTTCCTCATTAGTATAATTATTTTGAAGAGGTAAACGTCTGCATTGTTGCGGGGAGTCATTAAGTTACGTGCCGGTGCAAAGTTGCGCCAAAGCAAACAGGGGTTTTTAAAAGTGGAGCAACTCTCCGGTTACACATTGTGCCAGCGACGTAGAGGCAAGCACCAGGGGTGTTGTAGAGTGTGTGCAGTAGAGATGTTGCGTCAGATGCATCTGACAACCAGTTTTATTTTGTGTGGTCTCAAAATAAGCCGAAGATCACGCCACTGGGAAAATCAGGTAGCGAACGTTTTCGCCAGATTCGTGCGCATAACGCGGGCAGGATGGACCAAAACGCTCAAAATAAACCACTCATTTTATTCTATATATAGTTTACCACTAAACAATTTCGACTAGAACTAGTTAACACATCAATTGTTCGCAAAACCCTGTTACGGTGAACAACACTATTGTTACGGAAGTCCTAATTAATGTTTGCTTTAGGATAAACTATATTATAATTTTTGGGAACCGAACATATTATTTAAAAAAAATATTCTAATAAATAAAAAAAAGCTGATGATATATTGAAATGCGTAAAATGTATACGATGATCAATGAATATTTAAAAAAAAAAAATATTTAATTATTGCTTGGAATTATGCTTTGAAACTTTCAGGTTTTATGCAATCCTGGATTCAATATTATGTATATATTGAATCCAGGATTAATTAAAATTATTAAATGGATTAAAATTATTGAATGTATTATAGTTGTATAAAACAAGTAAAAATGGTTGAAAATTATATTTTTTTAGAACAGTTGAAATTTTTATGAAATTCTCCAATGCATTTCCTGCGTTTTTCCGGATTTTCTTCTCGACCTCATTTATTTCATCGACGTGCTCATCGTATACGTTCGGATTTACAGTACCTAATCATAATTTTATAAATTTACTACTATTTGAGTCCTCTATGTTATGAGATCATATACATTTAAAATAATATATTTAATACTCCTTGGATATATAAAGAAATAAATTATAAATAAGCTTTTATAAGACATCACACTTCTTCGAATAAAAAATAATGTTCATCTGCCTTTTATTATTTATTCTTCGATATATGTCTTAGATATTTTTTCATATATTATAAAATAAAATGTTAATCATTATTAAAAACTGTTTTTCATCTTTCTTATAGTGTTTCAACTTCTTTTTTTTAATAAACTTTACGGTTTTGAATCGAAATTTTCGACCTCAGTTATATTTCTTAAATACTTTTCTCTTAAAGTGTGATCCATGAACCTAAAAAGAATCGGAATGGGCAAGTTCTGGAAAATATGAAGACTGTGGTAGAACCCTTAAGTTAAAAGTAAAATTCCTGATTTTTTTCTTCGGATTGTTCTTGCTTTATGAGGGTGTCCATTATTGCGGAGGAGAATTATTCCCTTACGGTTAGATACAATTTCACATTTGATTGTTATTTTCCTGTTTAATCTTTTCAATTGTATTCAGTAAAAATCTGCGATAATTGTTTCATCCAGTTTTAATAGTTTGTGATAAATTATTCCTCTCACATCCCACCAAATGCAAAAAATACCAATACAAATAGAGTGTTAAATCAGGCTTAGGGGTCGTGACGAGAGTTTGATTAAAAAAGTCTTTCAATTTTCCGATCTATATTATAGTAAACTATCCATTTCTTATCTCCAGTTATAATTTGGTGTAAAAATGGTCGAATTATTTGTCTCGACAACAAAGAATTGCATGAGTTTCTCATCTCTTTTTTGTTACCTTCGGATAGGACATGCAGTGTCCAAATTCCTATTCTATTTGTTTTACCGATACGTTGGAAATGTGAATATTTCATCGACGTGCTCATCATATACATAGAGGACCTCAGAAATTTGAGTATTTGCGATAACTCCTCAATGACAAATCGACCAGATATCTCAATATGTCAACATCAAATTTAGAAGATTTGTCCAGATTCTGATGTATCTTTTGGTCTTCTGTTTTCCGTTTTGAACCTTGGAAACCCAAATTGACATCTATGTGCTATCAGCACTTCACCATAAATTTATTTAATACTTTAAGTGGCCTTAATGTGTCCTTCGTCAGTTTTTGGTTTCGACATTTTACCCTTTACAATAATATAAAATTAATTACTCATAAATAATGATAAACAATAGTTCTAAGCAAAAATAAATGTCACAAACTGCACGAGTCTCTCTAATATCTACAGCTTTTCTTTTTTTATTACACTGCGCGATTTAGGGTCATTAAAATGAAAAAAAAAAAATTGTATTTAAAAAAAGCGTCTTAGAGGCTTTTCAATTAACCATCAATATTATCTGTTAAGCAAAGATGGAATGGTAATTTCTTAAACCGTTATCGACGAGTATAGTTTCAAGTCCGTCTAGGAGCTTAAATATATTCGCTTATCTATGATTTATAATTGTAAAACTAGCGTAGAAGATCGTAGAAAAACCATAATGGCAAACAACTGCTACAATGGACATTTGAGTTGATGATAGAGGTTCTACTATTGAGAGACTATAGTAAATCTCTATAAAAACCTTACCCGTCCCGACATTTCTACATATTTAAATGTAGGTCTCAAACAATTCATGATGAGTGTTTAATGGAAATACTGAAAAGGATCATAAGAAAGATTTTAAAAGCTGCTTGTGCTTATGGTCAACAGACCTGCTTCCTGTCTCTGAAAAATAAGAATGCCGATTTAAAGGTAGACCAGCCACCTTATGAGAAAAAGAAAATTATGGTAGATGAGACCCTAGTCCTACTACTTATTTTTTTTCTTTAAGTGTGATTTTGTGCGTCTTGGACTCTTAGGATTCATATATTGTCTGTCGTATTGATAACATCTTAGGTACAGTATCTTATAAATTTAATAAAAAGTCGAATTAGGTCCAATATTATTCCCATTACCGTCCACCTTCAATTGAAAACTAATGAGATTCTATCAATGACGTTTATTATTTTAGAATTTCAGGATTTTTTTTCACTGCGTTTACGATCCCGATTGTAAATCCCGAGCAAGCTTCTCATCATTGCTTGCTGTACCATCTATAGAAGAAATTCTAAAGGAACTATCTCTATTCTAATGAAGAGAAAATATCGTGGTTTTAGAAAAAAAATAAAATAACTATCGTTTCAGTGCGTAATTGCGTATTGATAGTAAAATTTATTTTTACATGTACATAATTATTTTTTTTTGGAAATTATATTTAAAAAGTATATTTTAATATGAATTGGATTAAATTGATATATTATGTGTGTGTCGTTACGTACGTATCACATTTCGCGTCATAGCACCGTAAATAGGAAGCGGAAACAGAGAAATCGGTCAATTCCGAAACAAAACACGGATTCTGGGCTAAGTGGTTTTTAAAGTGGCACAAATTTTTGCACCTCCGTGCATTTGTTGGCAATAGCGCATTGTAAAATTGAATCACGTAAAATATGAATTTTTGAATAGAAAGGTTGTGCGGAGGACTCGGATGGGTGGGCCAGAAGGGGGGAGAGGGGGGGCCGCCCAAACCATGGGGGTTTGGGCGGAAAGAGGTTACGGCGCGAGGTGACTGGCAGGCCTTGGGGGTGATTAGGCGGCGGGGCACGCTCTAAACAGCTTGTTACGTTTAAACCCCTGTAATGGCCCCCATGATGGCCGCTTCACTTATTCCCAACAAGATAAATAACCAATTACATCCGAGCCATGACTTCGGCCGTCGAACCTTTATAGATATTATTATTGACACACGTTTTCGTTTACAGGCCACGCCCGTGATGATGATTAAAGGGAGCGGGGCTCGCCAAGAAAATAAAAAATGGAAAAAATAATCGCGCGCTTGGGAAATTGAATATTCTTCATACGATATGGTAACCCTCTGCCTCACCCCGCTTAAGATTTGCCCCCCCGCCGAAGCCCCCCCCCGCTTCGCCCCTCGCCGAGATGATGAAAGTCTTTAAGCTCCACTTATAAACACTTCTCATCGTTTACTTTGATATTAAAATATATAATTTTCTATAAACATCTTTTCGTTGGGCACAGTAAAAATTTTCTAAAGCATAAATAATCATAAAAAATCTATAATATGACGACCTTGATCTAAATATACTTGTCTAAAACTATAGTAGGTACTGCAGAATCCTTAACCTTGACTTATATAAAAAAATAAAATTAAAATAATATATTCTTTTCAAGCAATGCTTAAATACATTAAATACAATTTTATAATTATAGATGATAATATTTTTGTACCAGAGGAACATGTCAGTAATATAAGCTACTTTTTTAATTTTATAACATTTTTAGTTTGCATAATTCAAAGAAAGGAGAGTTTTGGTTGCAGCGATTTAAATCAGATTATAAAAATTTAAAAGACCCCCCTTAAAATTCGAACTTAATCTGCTGAAGACCAAGATGTAATAAAGTTTTCGGTTAGAGAATTTAAAAATTATCATAGAAGGTTTACAATGAAGGTGCATTAAAAACCGAGTGAAAAATTAATCGTATATGTTGATTTAACCGCAGAGTAATTCTTTTGCACATCCTCACATGATGTGAAATTAAAAATGGTATTTTAATATTCTTTCATCATAGTCATCATCATAGGAACAACAATCCAAGCCCTAGTCTCATCCAACACTCTCCTTCATTTTATCTGGTCTGCCACGTCGCTTATCATCCGGTAAGTTTTAAAGATGCGGTGTCCTTCTGTACACAGTCCAACCAACTCAGCCTTGGTCTTATGTTCTTCCGGGGATGGGAAGGCTCTTTAATAATGAACCTTTTCAGCGTCTGACTATACCGGATCTTTGACACGTGACCGCCCACCGAAGTCTGGCCACTCTGACGATAGCTGTGACCGGTATATCCTCGTATAGTCGGTACAGCCCCTCTTTGCTTCGGATACGACATTCCCCGTCGTCGAATACGTCTTCAAATATTCGTCTCAGAATCCTCTTCTCAAGTATATCCAGTTGTCGCTTATCTTATATAGTCAAAGCCCAACATTCAGACTCATATATTAGAACGGGTCTAATGAGGGTCATGTAGGGATTGACTTCAGCATTCTTTGAGAGGAATCTCGACTGTAGATGCTTTTAAAGTCGAAAGTAGCACTAGTTTGCCAGCATGGTTTTTCTCTGTAACAATGAAACCAAATGGGTTTCATTGTTATTTGTAATACGTAAGTCGAGATAAGTGAATTCTTGGATGGCCTCAAAGCTGTACTCTTCGACTCTTAGGGGTTATAGGATTCGTCATGGGAATTTAGGCATGTATTTTGTCTTGGTCTCGTTGATCCTCAGTCCCATGCTAATTGCCACTCTCATTATTCATTGGCATGCATCCTTAAGAGCCGCCTGAGACCTGGCCACGATTTCTATGTCGTCCGCATACGTAAGAAGCTGCACCGATTTATTATGAATGTTACCAGATGTTTTCACTCCGGAATCTCTTATTACACCTTCGAGTGCTATGTTAAACAACAAATATGCTAGAACGTCATCCTGTCTCAAACCGTAGGGTGTTTAAAATTTTTCAGATAACACTGAAAACGCACTTTGCATCTCACATCCGAAATTACAACCCTTGCCATATTGATCAATTTTTGAGCAATATTGTGACTCCTCATCGCATCATATAGCTTAGGCCTGTAAGCTGTATCAAATTTGAAGAGGTGGTGCGTGTCAATGTTGAATTCCAATGTTTTTTTCCAAAAAAATCCAGAAAATGAAAATGAAACACTCATAAAGGTATGGTGATCTTTTTTTAGTACGATGTCAGAGACAAAACGGGAAGCATCGGAAACAAATAAGTCATCAATATTTGTGTCGCTTCGCTTTTCTTTCAAAAAAATTAAGCTTGTTTTTACATTCGGCCAAAAAAATTACTTATGAATCTAACCTTAAAATTCAACTTCAAAGGCAACAAATGTCAATATAGAAAATATCAGATATTTTATAGTCAAAGAGACCGCAGACATGCATACTTATATGTCTGAGAACTTGAACCTCTATTGCAGTAATGTTGTTATAAAATATTAAAGGCGTTTTAGCGTCTAAAACTAGCGTTATAGTTTCAATGATGGAATTTGGAGCCACAATATTACACACCATTGCTCCAAATTTTCTACTTTAAAAGAGAGAAAAAAGGCTTCGAGATGCCAAGTGTCATCCAAATTAACTAAATTTTGTTTTAACGGTATTAAAATTTGTTAAAATAAACTAAAGAATATTATGACTACTGAATGTATAATAATTTTTTAATTTATTTCATTAAAAATCGACATATTCGTCTAGTCAATTTAATATAAAAAATATCGGTGGATGGGAGAAGGGTTTGATGCAAGGAAGTTCAGATTTAGACTTTTTCTGCAATATAAACTTATATTATAATTTTTCTATTTTTAGAAAAAGATAGTTTACTTAGGATTGATTTTGAGAGCGTTTTCAAACGATTTATTCATATTTACAAAGTTGGAGAGGGGATTGAAAAAGGATGTGGCAGTTTCTTCATTCAAGAGAACCTTAGGCTTATTCGTATATTTGTATAATAGAGAAGCCAATAGATACACACTTTTATCTGATTATTACGTATCTCAATTGAATCTTAAAAGTAGACAATTTAATTAAAAATATTCAGTGTATTCTACTAATATTTGATTATCACTTGAAATTGACATAAAAAATCATGAAATATCAAGATAATTGGTATTTATTTAATATAAGCAATCATAATATAAATATGAAATAAGAGCTATATTAAATGTTTAATTTTATATATCATATTCATTCATTTTTTAATATGAAAACGAATTATGAAAAAAAATATGATTGAATCGAAATAAATTTTCAGATTGTTTTCTTAGACATCAATTGATTTGTATTAAGTTATTTGAAAAGCACGCTTGATTGGATAAAGATTTTTTCCATCGAATCTTACGGCTCCAAATATTTGTGATAAATATACATTTTGCGAAATATGCGAAAAAGCATTCAGATTTTTTTTCCCGAACCTAATTTCTAATAATGTGCTATGGAGTGTGAATTCAAAGCGAATTCTATACAACGTCGATATTGTGCTTAAGAAAATCAGAATCGGCACAGAATATCATACAAGAAAACCCTATTTTGAAAAATGAGAAAAACGAATAAACAAATATTTGAATTATACAAACATACGATTAGAATTACGATAATACAGATACATCTATACATACAAATTAATTTAATATATGATCGTATTTCGAAATCGAATCACGAAGTTTCTCCATCCATATGCGAGTTAACACATGTAATTTGAACTGATTGAACACCTTGCCTATCCTACAAATTCGACTTGATAGTTTGCTTCAAGTTTACAAGTTCGAAATTGCAACTCAACGCAGTGCTGGCCGTTAAAGTAATGCCATTTATGTTATTCTATTATTTTTATAAACATACAAATCTTCATCTTTTCGATTGATATATTAATCGGAACATATTTTTTATATATGCTATATTATTAATTGCGAGAAACCCGATAGATTATGTTGATTTGATTTATTAATTCATAAGAAAGAGATTAATGAGGTTTATAACCTTATTTGAATACTACTACGCGCTATTTAAAATACTCTCAAAACTTTTTTACACAAATTTTAATATCGCGGTTCAAATAAATCGACTAATAATAAATTCAATGGAACTCCGTTTTTATTTCTTACAATTTAGGACTAAAAATGTTAAATTTGAATTAAATGAGGATACAAATAAGCATTTTTTACTTCAAATTGTACTAGCAAAATGCAATCATTGTACGTGAGAATAATCAGCGCTTTTAAGTATTGAAGTACAGTTATTGAAGATCTTTATCGAGGTGTTAATTTTATATACAATGAAAATATGAAAAAATCAAGGTGTCAGATAAAATATATTACACTGCAAATTAAATAAAAAAAATACGATTAACTGTTTTTGGTAAGCTGAAATTAAAGGACCAGAAAAATGAAATAGAAATATTATGAAACACAATGTCATTGATGGTTGGGAACTCAAGTTTTAATTATGTTGATGTTGACATTAATGTGATGACATCTAAAGTTATGTAAATCAACTAGTTATTCCGTCCATATGGTCAGATTGTGCGGTGCACACAAGTCCCGGGAGATTAGGGGGCAGATTAGCACGAAAACTCGTCCAACGGAAAATGTGATGAAGTAGAGATAAGCCAAACAAAAATGCTATTTGATATGTTAAAGCTATTTTACAAGCACTGAAGACGTACAAGAAGAAACCTTCCAATTGATTTAGAGCTTTATATAAAAAAAAATATGTACACAACTGATTTGTGCAATTTTCGCAATAGTAAAAATTTTTCAAAGTTTTCCTTGTTTTTACAGGGTTTGACTGTATATTATGTGATTTCTGTTAAGGATTGCATGGATTGTAGTATCTCTTGATTTTTCAATTTTATCAGTTAGGTTAAATAGAAACATTAAAAATTATTATGAAAAAACTAACACAATAATGAGTTTTGATATAATTTAAAATATTGTGGTTTTCCTACAAATTACTAGGTTAAATTAAATACAATAATTAGAGTGTTTATAAACATGAGTGAACTTAAATATTATTGTTACAAAATTGTTCCTAAGTTATAGATTTTACTCGAATAATTTTGTTAATATAAATCCCATAAGTCATAAACATTTTTTATTTCAGTAAAAATTCTAAAGAACAAATATTAAATAACCATCCCATATTGTCTGCAATTTTAAAAAATATATACAATAACAACAATATTGCGACTGTTGCGATGCGTGCGATGTTTTTTCTCGCTCGCATCCGGTACGATGTACAAGTGAAACGTACTAGTGACACGTGTCACGAGAACTCAGTCATATTGTGTCATATTAATTAGTTAAAAAATCCAAAATATCATGAATAACTATTTTTATTCTTAAAATAATCCATTTTTAAAAAAATGACAAAATATTCATAAAGAGATCGTCAATATCTTGACTTGAAATGTTAGGGGTCTGTAAGAGACCCTCTTTGGACGACTCAGTTGTTTTCGAGCAACTGTGACGGATCGGTTTATATATTTTTTTTTTCCAATAACAAACTGTTCTGAAGTTAAATACTATTTTAAGGCTACTGGTAAAATTCTCTAGTCAAATGATTATAATTAATTTCACTAATAACACATTAATTTCATTATTTTTTTATTTAAAAGTCTAATTTATTTTTTTAATTACTATTATATAATATATGAAGAGATTATCTTTATCTATATTAAATGCTTACTTTATTGTTGACTGTCGAAGATGTTTCACGACTTTTAGTGTGTTCAGAAAATGTTTATTTCTAAAAATAATGGTATATATGTTATTTTTTTCTAAAAACATCATCCTTGTGATGCTTTAATCTTCATATTTTCCAAATTTAGACTTATGTGACGATTTTATATATATAAACATAGAAGAGCTTACGATAGAATTGTTAGAGTGTGCGTAAAAAATGCGTTCAAAGGTGATTTTAAAATAAGAAAAAGCTCTTGCACAAGTGTTTGATGTATCTGATGAGATTTTCATGAAAAATAGAAACGAAGAAACAATAAATAGTAATAACAGAATTTTGGATAAAATGTAAACTTTGCTTTGTTTCAGTATAACAATTATATTACATAAGGATAAAATGTCGTAAAGATACTTCATCATGTGATTAATGATATTGGGTAGGATGCTTAGGAATAATATTAAGCGTTTTGAATGGATTGTTATTAATAGTTAAACAACAATTTACATCTGATACGTAAATATATTATTACATATTTATTAATATTTATTTCATTGGCCTTCTAATCAGAGGTGGGTCTTTTCTACCCGGAAAAGACTACGCAATCTCCAACAGAGACGCGTCCAACTCAAGCCTGAGGCTAGGATTACTTTGGTCGTCCTCCGGGTTATCTAGGCTATGCGAATATTAAAAATAAATGTTGTATAAATAAAATGTACATTATTTTAATTATAGTTAAAAAAAATTTGCTCTTATTAATCTAATAGTATTTGTTGGGAAATTTGTTTTTGTAATATATATATTGGTATGAGATTTTATTAATAAATATAATACATTTTTTTCTGAAACGATTTTATTAAATGATATGGATAATTATTATGTTTATTTTAATATGCATTAGGTTAAAAAGATGCCGTTATGTTTTACAAATAATTCGAAGAGTTATTGTGAAGCATTCATATTTCAGCGAAACTTTGACAGTTATACAAAAGGCGTGTCTTTCATATTTTTCGAAGTTTTTTGAAAGATTACCTGACTTCTACTCGTGTTCATTGTCAAGCCTACAGCGTATTTTCACCAAGATGGATATGTTCCGAAGCAATTTATTCCATTTTTTTCATACTTGATCGATCGCCATAATTTCGTATTCGGCCACAGGCGTTTAATTCGCCCACCAAAGGAGAGTGTGAGAGAGTTCATACCAAATAAATTCACACACAACATAATTCAATTTAATTTCAGGACAAATAATTTTGTCGAGCCGTAGACACTGTCAATACCACGCGAATAAATAAATATTCATAGCAAACTGCGATTACATCAGTTTAATTATATTGTTCGTTATTGCGTTATTGATATTAGATATGTAAATATTTCAGCCATTCCATCGCTTCATTTAGTGAATGTGAATAATATTGGAAAAGTAATACGTATTAATATATATATATTTTCAATTATTAATAAATATAGAGTTCTGTGGTCGTAGATGCTGGTTTACCGCCACAATTTTCATAGTGAGTTGTAAGTAACTGATATTAACTTTAGCCTGAACCGGGCCAGAATTGATGGGAATACGGTAATTTCAGCTCCTGTTTCTAAACTTTACGGAATGATTCTGTGAAATGTATACCCTCGTACTACTAGCCACAATTTGATACATAGTATATAAATTAATTTCCAAAGTTACTACGTAAATGCATTGTATTATAGATCAATTTCTAAAACAATCTTTTTGAAGCCAAATAAATCTATGATTTAATTTTCCGTAATTTTGGTCAAACTATTTAAAAATTCTAATAAATTTGAATTAAAAGAGAGTAATGAGAAACGCAATCATTAGACTAGAGAATAATCCGTGCTATCAAGCATCATTCCCACTAAATCTTAGTACAGATTTTGAAGATCGTAAAAATTCAAGGTCAAATTATAAAAAAAATATGATTAAAAATTGTTTTCAAAAAGCTGAAATTTACAAGGAACAGACAGAAAAAATAGGATAATACGGAGGACATTGCCATTGATGGCTGAGAATTAATTTCTGGCAAAACCTTGAAAAATTATTTAGATCTTGATTTAAATATGATGACATTCGGAGTAATAGGAATCGACGTCATTTTTACGGAAACTTGTTCGACGGAGAATTTTTAGACAAAGAAGATGTAAACTCGATACATCCAATTTCAATGAAAAACTATGCTAGGGATATATTGAGGGGTTTAAAAGCTATTATATAGAATATAAAGCAAGAAAATTCCTTCAAATCGATTTATAACATTAAAAGTCACTTATTAATTTAGCTAACCAATTTTCGTGATTTTTAAAACTATATTTAAAAAAAATTGCTATGCTCTCATTTAAGCTTTATTGTTTTGTTGATCTTTAATAATAATAAATCTGTGTATATTTTTGAATTTTTAAATCAACCTAATAAAGCGAATTACGTAATTATTTTCAAGATGTCTAATGAAATTAAAATTCAAACTTAAATTTCAAACAATTTTCGAATTTCTAGTATAATTTAAGAACCATAAGAACAAACTAGACATACAATTTATTGATCAAATAATGATTAAAATAAAATAGTACGCAAAGACAAATAGAAATTCGATAATTTTACTATTAATGCAAATACATATTAACTAAAAAAATTATTACAATAATTATTTGATCTTTATACATTTTTAGGTTAGTAAATAACACAAAATGAGGTCTTATTTAGATCGAATCTGTTGTAAAAAAAGTCATATTGTTTTGATTACCACAAATAATATTTTTAAAAGATTTCCTTCACATTCTAAGTCTTGATACTGATTTAATTAAGACGAACAGCATAGTTGAATAATATTAAAATACGGAAAGCCGACAGAAATAATATCTGGTGAAATAGCAGAGACATTCTCAAAGCTCTGTATGCAATTCGAGTTTAACTCTAATTCAATTCTATCCGAAATATGTATTTATAAGAAAAGAATTCAATAAAAGTATAAAAAATAATTTTATTAATTGTTTTGTCCAAATTCTAAAACAAAATTTAAGTAATTGATATAAAAAATAATATCTGTAATTTATTTAGTAGACATAATGTTTATTTTATTTTGATAAGGTAGATAAATAAAAAATATGTATGTATACTATATTAAAAATATATATTGTAATGATTTATTAAAAAAAAACTTGTTTTATTAAATCAGAATAAAACAGTTTTTTAATTGTTTTTTTAAATTCCAATGTTATCTCTTTAGATATCATATCTTTCCATTGTGTACAAATATATTCATTTTAAATTATAATGCTGTATAAATTTAAACAAAATCATAAGAATTATTGATAATTTGATTCCGTGCCGGAGTAATATGAATAATACATTTCCCTGTTCACATTCACGCCATTGTCGAGATGCATCGGGACCGGGGAAATATTTAAGAATTCCTCAAACGTCCCGCTTCTCAATGCGCTTAAGTGAAAGATGAATAAAATGAATTTGCAGTAGTGGGGTGGGGGTCGGAGGGCGAGAAAAAAAAATAACATTCATGAAAATTTGTATTCAATATACATATATGAGACTTTCGGTTCACCCTTTGTATTCTGACGAAATAACGTACGTGTGGCGATTAGTAAAAATTTATTCGGGAACACACGCGAAAACAAACAGCCTAACAAAATGATTTCGAATAACGGAAAACGCTCCTATTGAATTTTCATAAAACGCGAACGAACGTTAAACATGAATTCGAGGAAAATTTTATGAGGCACAATATAAAAAAAAAAACCATTTTAATAACCCATAAATGACCTCGTAATATTATATAAAATAAAATAAATTCGCCGAATTGATATATTATTATTAAAACTGCAGCAGAAGCTGTCTTTGTATTTAATGGATAGACATTGGAGAAAGCTTTGAACTCTGAAACGTCATTTTCACTTAGCGTCGTTGATCAAACGATGCGGTATTTCAACTATAGTTTCGGAGTCAAATGCAGTGTATTTTAAAAATAATTTGTATTCCATTTTAATGATACTAATATACTGTGCTTTGATTAATTATGCTAGTGATGTAAGACTTGTTTACATCGTTAATTTTAATAATGTTAACACCCCGCTAAGGTAAAGTTCAAGGTAATCTTATCTAGCACATGTCCAGAAAGTGATACATCATATCCTTTGCTCAGCACTCGCAGTATAAAGTTTCTGGAGCGTAGCTCAGAGATGCTTTCAGGAAACTTTCATAATATATTTAAAAAATGTATATTTTTATACATTAATAAAAAGTACTGAAAGATGAGCTCGAATCTCTGCGGGTCGTGCTGAATAATTTTTCAGTGTTAATTAGAGATTTTAATGTAAGCTCAATATTTGTTGGAGACTCCGTCAACTACAACTTTGTTTCACCCAGGAGGATTTTCACGTGTGCAAATATGGATGACGAAATTTGTACGATTTGGTAGTTGCTTCACGTTAATCTTAATTTAATGCTAGATTTAACTTTTGTATATATAATGTATTTAAAATTAGTATATATAATAATATCCACATATGTAATTTTTTTTGTATATCTAATATTAATTTAAAAAAGAATAATAATAAACAATCATTAAGGGCAAGGAAAAATATACATACATATTATCATCATCATCATTTACCTGCCACAAGGCTCTCACTCGCTAAGGGCATGGACCCTACTAAACTCTTGCATGGTAGTCGAGGCCAAAGGAACCTGAGTCTCACACGTGACGTGAGGGCTCCCTTTTCGTGTCCATACCGCGGGGACCTGAGTCGTCTTGGTATGCGGTTTTTTGTAAAGAGTTTCCCTCTCTTGGCCATTGTGGCATTGGACGTACATCTTCTACCATGCTGGTATCAGATTTTACCCTCTCGACTGTGTCCAGGCAAGTAGGAGGGGGTTTGTCTCGGTATTCGTTTATTCTCTTCTATTTAGGCGTTATCTACTTTTAACGAGTCACGAGTAACAAGTAGCGAGCTACCACACACACGTACCTGTATAGATATACACAGGCATACATATGCACATCTGCCCAAAACGAGTCTCAAGTAACCGGTCCTAAGTGATTATTAGCCCTGTCGCGCAATGGCAATCCTTTCATCATGGGAAATACCTCCTCAGAGAGGGGTTTCCTAGAAAGAAGGAAGAGGAGCGAAAGTATCGAGACTAGACCAATTATTGGTCAACAGATTAGGGTTTTCCTTCCCAGGGTATACTGGCTCTGTGGTGAGAAATCCGTTAGAGACCAGATTTATTTATGCACACAAGGATATGTGTACCCCAACATGTACATATTTTTGCACTATTTTGTTGAGTATTTTAATTGGGCCCCAAGACATCTCTATGGAGGGTTATGTTGACTGTAATATAAATAATATAATAAGATGCTGACCATCAATAAGTACAGATAAATTAATTTTCTTTTTTAAAAAACTAATTAGCTAAGGATGAAAAAAAATATATAGTCTGTAGTGGTTACTCCCAACAATTTAGAGACCAATTACGAGGGGAAATAATATTTGTATATGCAAATTGAGAAACCGAATTATGCACGTGCGTTTCCAATAACATCGTAAATGCAATGCATGCAAAAACACAATCAAAAGCTGCCCAACCTAAAGGCTGATTTAGCAACAATCAAACATGTTATTTCAATAAGAAATAAAATTGGATTTGAATTTTCAGGAAAATAGCATTGTGCGACCGATGCAAATAATATTTAAAAAGCGGTCACTCAAGACGTTGATTAAGAAAAATCAGATTTAAGTCTGTAATTTAAGGAAAAATCCCATACGAAAACAACCACGTAAGTAGTGGAGTGGGTAGCCGACTGCCAAAGTTAAAAAGATCGGATCAACAGACGGTAGAGAAGATCGGATCTTCGCCAAGAGCTGAAGCGATCCTGGACTCTGTCTAAGAGTCTTGTGCAGATGAAAGTCCTGACCGGAATCCTAGTCATCGGTAGCACACTTTAAACCCTGAATCCGATTCATCCAAGCTACAGACTGCTTAACTTTCGCCTCTGAAGACCATCGTCTCCACGAGATGACATCAGAGAAACCGGCGCCATGCCCTTAATCAAATCTGCCATCTTTAGTCTCAGCCAAAATCGCATTATTGCGACAAGCTGATTATTTCTTGGGATTAAATCACTACAATTAACTAGTTTATTGCTTTATTTTTTTGTGGTATTTTTGCTTAGTATAATTTTCTTTTTATTTGCTTAATTTTTCTTGTTATTGACAATATTTTTTTCTTACGGGTTTAAGGATTTATAATAGATGCTTCAACGGTATTAAATATATATTGCACCAAATGTACAAAGGAACTTTCAGAAATATTAATCCGGGTTTTGATTTGGAATAGGTGTTTGATTTTTGGTCACCCATTGCGATTTTCTTTTCACGTAGTCAGAAGTCGCCTATATTTCGTCACCAGATTTTTCTATCGTGACAGCAATGACCTACACGTTTTGACCATATGTTCTTTACTGTCGATGGACAGCGTATGTGGAACCGAAACTCCCATCCTGCTGACTTTACCGATGCATTTTATATGCACTGTATCTTTATAAAATTTTGATGGTTGTAGTAATAGAGAACGAAAGTGTAAAATCCCATTGCCGGATTTGAATCAACGAAATTAAAATTGCCATCTAATTTCTGTCGACACTCGTCCATGAATTTAATTGTTAGTTTTTTTGGGCTTGGTTGCGATGAACCCCAAGTAGATGTTTGGTGATTTGGGGGTTTTATATTTCACCCTTAATTATTAAAAAAGGATTTGTTGGGCGAATAGTAAAGCTTACAAAGAGTATAATAAAAAAAAATCCTCGAAAAAATAAATACAGTGTTTGAAATAAAACTGAATTCAAAAATCAGTGTGCAAACATTGATTCATTGCAAACAACATAATATGAGGTTTATTTGAAAATACGCTAATTTTTATTACATTAAATTATTTTTTCCCTCTTCAAATTAATCTACTACAGATACATCATATATATATGGCAGGGCTTTTTTCAATCTTCAAAGCAGTGGCTAATAAACAGCATAAAAATAAAATATTTCCAAAAAAATGTACACTTTACCGTGTTTGAACACAAAATGTGTGTATTTCGTAATATTATATAATTTTATACAAATATATCTTATTATTATCGTCATTGAATATTTTTTTCAGTAAAGTCTAAGATTACACAAATATTATTATTTTCTCCGAAACCATTTTTTTTATATAAAATTATATATATGATATAATACCCAAAAATATTTTAAGAGGATATCATTAAAAATATATTGTTTAGCGTTTAGAGAGGTAAAAGCTTTGAATGAAATAAAAAGCTCCTTAACGAACGCTGATAACAAATAAAATATCCAAAACCGTAATATTTAAAAACAAGTCTTTGGGTATTTACTACTCTATTTTAATATATGTATTTAGTTAAATATTTTTTTATTCACAAAAGAACACATGTTCGTTTTAAGTAATACAAGAGCTAGAAAGGTTAAAATAAAACTTATAAATCACCGACAAAATGGACATTTTTAAAAATGGTATTCGAAGTTTTCCTCTCTTTAATTTTCTTTCATTTATATCCGCATTTTTTTTTATATAACTTATATGGAGTAAGAAGCCCAATTTAAAGTTCTTGATTTATTTGGAAAACAAAGAAGGCCCGAAATTTGGAGCAATATCACATTCTTAACACTGCCTATAACAAGCGAGTAATATAGAAATATGATCATGATATTGCTTTACATACCTCCAATACACCATAATTACTTTATAAAACCAAGTTTAAAAAAATAATAAGTTTATTATTATTTAACTTTACCGACTAATTCGCTTTAGGTAACAGATTTTTTATTAGGTCCATTATAATATAATTGTAATTAATCAAGGTTGATTTTCGTTTGCATTTAACTCATTGCCTACGGGGGTCGTGGATTTCACGTTAAAAGCGTTATTGTTTATGTCCGGGGCGCGCATGTCACACGCTAGCCGACACTATACGTTGGATTGGCTGTAAGTTATACGTTTTATTATTTCTATTATTTTTTTTGGTTAGATACGTGAAAGTTATAGCAATACAATATTTTTTTGAGATCCTGTGGAGATTTTATGCAGCGAGTGCATATAAAACTATTTTTTCGAAATATTTTATGGCTTTTTTAAAGAAGGAATTGTCAAATGTTAAATCTTTGATATACTTTGTTCTGCTGTATCTATTATAATGTCTTGCTTTTTCCAAATATTTTCATATCCGTAAGATGCTTAGTTTAATTTTTCTTAGTTTTATAGTTCTCCTATGTTTATGACGTTTCTCAACATTTGGATATATAAATAAACAGCTGCTGTGGATAATAAAAATATGGCTTATCCCCGTGACTCAACAGCTAATGACATTGAAATTTTACATACAAGCCACCTATATAAAATTCAACAAAATCAAAACAATCCAAAGGCCATGTTCAAACCATGTTTAATAAAAAAATCAATTCAGCCCGTTTCTGAAAGTTTAGTGACTTCTACTATGAGATATAAATTATATTTATTGCATTAACTATCCAGAAAATGTTGAAATTCAGGTAAAATAATTTTGGGCAAAATATATTGATTAATAAGAGAGTTATGATTTTTTTTTGTAAAAAACGCGATTAACTCCGTAGACAATGTGTTAATATTAGAAGGACCCAAATGTAATGTCGTATTTTTTTAATGAAACTAAAACTCATATTTCTACAGGTTTAGAATCGAAATAGTCTGAAAGGGCCAATTTTATTTCATCTTTTGATTTTAAAAAACTCTCTTCTTTCTCCTTTCGTAACCTGCAGATACCGCGCCTCGTGTGTTTGTTTCTTCCAGTCAACGTACGGAGGACCCAAACGCCTTCTTTTTGAATCTTCCCCATTTTTTTCAGGTATCTTTGAGTTGACGACCACGAAATATTCTTTGATACTGAAAAGTCGGAATTTTTTCAACCTCTTCTTTCAGGGCTGCTTCATCCATTTTACGCAAACGTCCACTTTAGGCTCATTTTTTAAATCAATATTGCCTAATTTTTTTTTTAACCATCTTTGACATTTCCTGATGGCGTGAAAAATAAATTTTCTACGCAAAACGATGATTGGAGAATTCTCACCACACACAGAATATTCAAACACGTCTTTCTCAGTCAATTAATCTGAAACTATGCTTTCCGAAAATGCGACATTACATTTGGGTTCATCTAATACTTATTTTATGTTGAAAAAAACTCCATTTCAGTAATTATTAAGTATAAACAATAATTGCATTTATTGTATATACATTTCATAATTTAATATTATTGAGTGCCAAGTGTTAAAAGTGCATATATAGCATGTAGATTATTTTCATTATTCATTTTATTAATTATTTTTGCATAATAAGCTTAAAAATGTTGTCAATAAAAAAAAATCTGAATTGATTATCGTGTGCCAATATTTTTCAATTTAGTTTATTTATATTAGAATAATATTTTTTTATTTTTTGATATAGTGAGATCTAATAAATAGCATAAAATTATATGCTATTTTTTATATATTAAAAGTTAGTTCGTAATACTATTATATAAATATATGAATATTAATTATATCGAAATTCGCGAAAGAGTTTCAATACATGATTTATGCATTCTTTCTCTGTACCAAACATAGATATTAAATTTGTTTTAATATTTATGATATACATAATTTAATGAAAATCGAATTTCAGCTGGAATTTTATGAATGCAATATTCATACATATTTATATTTTTTTTTTATAAATCAATGCCACCGCAGATGGAATGGTTATTGAAAAATAAACTCGGGAGTATTGACACTGTTCCAGAAGAAAAATATAATAAACGATATGGGAGCGTGGGTACGATGTGTGCCCTGGCTCTATACATCTCCACCCTCATCTCTCCACACTGTAAAACCATATTCAAATATTTGACTTTGTTAAATCCCCAGATGAGTTTGGAGAGTTTGAGTGGATGTGTTGGTGTGTTTATGGACGTGTGTTTGTCTTTGCCCGTGTACAGGAGAACCCATCAAACCAAACAGGCTTAGGCTGGCTTTTCGGCCATAACAATCAGGTTTACCTAAGTGCCGGGGATTAGGCGTCTTTGGTGCTTGGAAATAAATTCAAATTGATACACGATATAGGTGCTACTTGCTGGTGTTAATCTAATTATAAGTCCGTTATCGACGTTATCGGCGTTTGCCAAGGTGTTTTTGGCGAGGGGCGAGCGAGAGGAGGACGCTCTACCAAGCAATATTGCGATACCTAAATATATTAAATTTAAATACGCATATTAAAATCTTTTGCGATGAAATATATATATACATATACGAGATGGGGGTGGGTGGTAAGGCATGCTGAGGGCTCGGTTTATTTTTTTAATTTAATTTTCTCATATTTCTGTTACTCAATTAGAAACAAAATTAAAAGTCGTCATTAAATGACATATGAGCGTTGGAGATAAAAAAATGTTCTTTAATATCCAATATTATGCGAGCGCACGGTCTAAATTTTGCGCCAGACAAAGGCAATTTCATCATATGGATATGAGGATAATTCAAAAAATATATAAAAGGTAACAGAGTAAATATGGTGTGGACAAAGGATGTACAAAATTAGAGATGCTGCTGCTCGCCGGACTGCGGGGTTTTCAAAAGATAATTTGTTCGGCTGCGGCCGGTAACCCTCTACTCTAAATCTGATATAGAATTTGAAAGGAATATTTTGGAATTTAATCAGCATTATTTCACCACGTCGACTAGAAAAAAATCTATAGATTTTTTTTGGTTTGATATAAATATAAATTTACATGAGGGTGAATAAAAATGGTAGAAAAAGTAGAAAATGCATTTTTTTATCGTTTCATGCCAAAATGTATCACTATCTTCCATTCTTTTTCAGAAATTATATCAGAATCATGACATTGCTAACCCAATTTATTGCTATCTTAGTTATTAATTATCGAAAAAGTATTGCGAATTTTTGCTCGTCGTTTTTAACGTTTGTGAAAAAAAATAGAAAATAGGAAAAAGAGTTTCTGTTAAAATAATACCGCTATGATGCCTGAGTTTTCTTATTTGATAGAAATAGCTTATAAACACTACATTTTTTAAGTATTCTCGAAGACAAATCCAGCGAGGAACAAATTTTGACGACTTTAAGAAACGAAAGAACTGGACCGGATGGATCTTGAAGGAGTTTAAAACCATATCGAAAATCGCGTTATACAATAGATGAGAAAAGATCAGAAATGCGTAGAAGATTGGAAAAAGTGCTTATCAGATGAAGACTAGTTTATAATTATTAAAATAGTATTAAAAAATAAGTTAATAATTTTATTTTTGAATCAGATTGAATCAAAATAAACTCGAAGCCCTGAAAAAAAATATTATACACGTATTATTTCTTACAAAATGTATATTAACGAATTTTTATTGAAATTAGTGATATTATATAATTAATAATTTGCAAAATAATTATTCAGAAAAAACTTCTAAATTTATTTATTATCATTTTTGTATACTAAAAATGCACATATAAATTTTTAAAATATTGTCATGCGTAGTAAATTTGATCGTTGTCTCTTAGTTTTTTTATACAATAAGTTTACATTTATTTAAATTATTTCATTAAATAAAGCAAGCTAATAAAATGCATCAGAGTTTTAACTCCGGTAGCTTTTAAGCTACCAGTCATTGTTTGTCACCTTTGGAGAGTATTTATTTAATAAAAAAAGTTAGTCAGATGGAAAATCCTCGACACTTCATAGAGATCAGTAGATATCAAACATCGAGGAAAATTTATATTATCGTTGAGTGTCTTTATCAATGTTTGTCTTTGATTTTGACAGTTGCATAACGCGAATAAGACGTCATCTGTCAGATAAAGACGGCAATACAACAAAAAAAATGGATCGTCGCATGGAAATATTTATTTATATTCAACGAGCCGTTGGAGGGTCGCTGACATTTTGAATAGATCAAAGATTACCAAACATAGAAGCAAATTTACCTTTTTATTTAATTATTATTTTATTTGTTTAATTATGCATTTAATTAATCGTCTATTTAAAGTATCTAACATATATTAATTAGCTTCTGCTTATTCCGGACGTATTTTGCCCAAAAAAGAGGCTGGCTCAAATAAGCAGTAAGTTGAGCGTAAAATATTAGTATTTCTAAACTTATAAAATAATATTGAAGTTCAACTAAGTTAAAGTATACATATGAGTTTAAAATTAAAATAACACTGTAAAATTTATTACTACAGAAATTCATCAATTGAATATGTACCGCGAATAAGGTGGTAACTAATATATTTCGAAAATCCAGTTTTTTTTTAAATAACGTATGTGGTATTACGTCATTCATCCCATCGATAAAAATATCGTTTCTATTAGTAAGCCAACGTTACTGTTAAATTTTTGTGTGCGTTCAATAGAATAACGTGGTTTCGAATGTCAACATGTTTGGAGTGTCGCTGGTCGTTATCTCTGCTAGTGTAAAAATAAACTTAATATCGATAAAAAACGACGAGCAAGAAAACCTATTTATTTTATATAAGAGTTGTAGCATAACGTTGTAACTACATTCAAAATCAATGTTATTTCACATGTTTATAATGTTTTTTGTTGTTTTTAATATAGTTTTTTATAAAAATATATCGTTCAATTTAAAAAAAAAACATCTCTTAAAATATCGACATAACAACTCTTTTGTTAGTTTTGAATTTCAATTTTAATTCACTTTATCAATAACTGATGTATTTTACTATTATTTGCTTTATTTGGTTTCTGTTACTTAGGATTTAGTCAAAATAAACGGCTTTCCCGATAAACCGGCGTTCCAATTAGGCGTATATTATGTTTAAGTTCGGTTCTGATCAATATTACGATTTTTTTGTTTAAAATATTATTTTATAGATTTTCCTCTTGAAACTGATTACATGTATGAGAGGAGAAACCTTACAATTTAATTAAAATGGCTTTTTTAATATGTATTTTTGCTTAGGTAAGATATATATGGTCATATTTCGACTCTCTGGTATGAAGAAAATGTCTAACGGTCGTACACTTTAAGAGAGGTTTATTTTAATTAAATATTTTTTTGTATTCCACCCTTCATACTTTGAGATGGGCCCTGCCGAATACGGCATTTAGTTTGTTAGCTCTCGCCTTTGTTAATTCCTAATCCAAGAGATTAAACCGCAGACTTGATAAAACAAGACAACCGACATTCAGGCAAACACACCGGCGTCATCTACGCCACGCCGACGACAAAGACACCTGTAATCGCTTTACAATTGGTGGCCGGGCCACGGTAATGGCAGTTTGGGAAGCGTTGACCCGACGCCGACCCCGTTTAGTGCAGGGGCGTTAATTATCAGCGGCCCGGGGTGACCTTTTTGCCGGCGCCACCATCCGCCATCGCCAACACTTAAACAACTGTGATTAATAATGCGATTATCGAAATTGATTCCGCGTTAGAATAAATGCGACTTCCAGTCAATTGCGCCGGCGAAGATAACTGCGCCAAGTTGCGAACCCAATAATTAATTCCGTCGAAATCATCGCTCTTTATCACCGATCTGGAGGTTAGGGGCGAGGGGGGGAAGTGGAAGCCGGAGGGGGTAAACCCGACGTGAAAACATCCACTCTCTGGATATAACTTTATTTAATTGCACCCAACTGCGAACTCCAATGATTAAGCATCCAGGTCCTTCTCTCTCAGCCTACTGTCTACCGATACCCTCTCGTTCACTCTCGTTCCCTGTCTTCCTGTATGTGGGTGTATGTGTATGTTATTAATTTCCATGATTGGAGTTTCGGCTGCCACGCGCATTTGTTTGTGATTTTAATACGACGATGATGAATGAGTGATATGAACGAAACAGAGATACTGGATACTAATATATTAGTTATTCGAAGTGGACCAGTGGTATTAGAATAATTTTTAGATACAAGTCTTACTTATAGTATTCTACAAAGATCAAAAAGTGTAGTTATTGAGACAAATAGACGAATGCGATTAAAGTTAGGTTAGGTTAGCTTAAGGAGCTACTGAATATTTCATGAAAAAAATCGTGAAGAGCAATTTATTTTATAACGAAAGCTTATCAGTATTTAATTTAAAATTGCTTTGTATAAAATAACTAAAAAAATGACATTTTTAAAACCCAAATATCATAAAATAATATTATTACTTAAATTATTTTTATTAACAATGCAGATATTGATTTAATGCTTCTTCATTTTTTTTATATTTAAATTAATTAAGCAAGGTTAGCTATCATTTTTTTAAATTAATGATTTAATATTTTCTGTATTAGTATTACTTTTTCAACTAACTGACATTAGAACAAAACCTAAATAAATAAAAGAGTATCCAGAAAAACATCCATGTTTTTTTAAACTCTTGTTTGAGTTCAGTTTGTAAAGACATTGTAAAATATACATATTTCTTCGTTATTTTATCATTGTTTCATACTTCATCTTTAGTTTTTATGTCATAATTTTATTTTATTATTAAGCGCCAATGCCTGAGACCAAAATGTCCATCCCTGAAACCAAGGAAAAATATATTCGTCACTGCATGCTGGTTTTTTTATGACCATGGCTTAAACGCCGCCTAGGGCGCAAAAACAATCCACGGGATTTATAGACCGGTGCAGGCTAAAAAATTATATTAATTTGGGTTTTGACGATCTAAATCAGGTGCTAGAGGATTACAAGACGCCCCTAAATTAAAAAGAGTCTCAAATCTCTAATTGAATCAAATTCTCCCCAAATAATAAAAGTATAAGAAAATGAACATTTAAAACGCCTGAGCAAAGAATATTTTTGTTTTCAAGACAAAGATTTCAATAATTTTATCGACGAATTATAACCGAAGACAAAAAATGGATAGTATACATAGTAATAAAATAAAAATAAAAAAGCTTTATTTATTATAATAAACAATCATAATGTCAGGATCAATAATTTGGAAGGTATTTTTAAAGTATTAAGTGGAATATGAGTAAGAATTTTTTTGACTTTAGATTATGAATCCTTTCAGTGCGGTATCCATGACGTTCATGGCCATACATAGTGGGTCGTCATAGACGTTCATTTTCGCGATTATTTAGATTATTAAAATCAGAAAGAATCATAAATGCAGAAGTAATTTTTTGACAATTAGACACATTGAATATGTCGTAGGACTTTCGGATTATTACCTATTCCTTTTAACATTTACTGAATAATAAAGAAACAAAATATAATTTAAGGTAATATATTGCGTTGAAACCTTTAAGTTTTAATAGTTTAAGAGATATTAATTGGTTGTAAGAGGTAATGAGGGTAAATATATTTTCGAATAATATTGATAAATACCTAACAAAATTAGTACACCCCTGAAAAAATATGTACAAGTTTGTGTACACATATCCTTATGTGAATAAATAAATCTGGTCTCTAACGGTTTTCTCACCACAGAGCCAGTATACCCTGGGAAGGAAAACCCTAATCTGTTGAAGTGTAGTCTGGGAAGGAAAACCCTAACCCTCAAGGGAAAGACCTCCTCTCTGAGGAGGTCTTTTCCATGATGCAAGGATTGCTATATCGTTTTGGGGAGATGTGCATATGTATGCCTGTGTATATCTATATAGGTGTCTGTGTGTGGTAGCTCGCTACTTGTCACTCGTGACTTGTTTTAAGCAGATAACACCTCAGAGGAGAGAACAAACGTATGCCGAGACAAACCTCCCTCCTACTTACCTGGACACAGTCGAGAGGGTAAAATCCGATACCAACATGGTAGAAGATGTACGT